>JAJMGN010000208.1:0-184399 GCA_030575015.1 Cephaloascus albidus | reverse complement strand
TTTCAATATTTATTACGTCCCGCGAACAAACAGTACAATTTGGTATGTCTATAGCTAACCAGATAACATAATTGAGTAGAACAAGATATAAATTACTGAACTTCTTTCAATTATCAACAAGAATGAGTGACAAGGAGACTGTTTTGCCCTTTGCAGATGCTCCAAGTATCGGTACGTTGCGAGATTGGAAAATGAGAATGAAAAATGGGACAAAAGTACTAATCAACAACAGTGAGAGCACACCAGAAGGATACTTATTTTGAGTATTTACTACAAGACAAACTCCAAGATGTTGTCAAATCATTCACAAGCCAGCGGTTTGTGAGCATGCACCCTGAGGAAGTCACGGTCGGTGCGAAAGCGTTATACTTGATCGCTACAACGTTGATCAGCTCGAGGACTTTGGGTGAAGAGTACGTTGATTTGATGTATGTTTCGAGAGATGGTAGGAAATTACCTAGACTTGTTAACAAGTTGGGGTTTGTGATTAGTTATTCACTATTGCCGTATGTGATATCTCGATTGATAAGGAAGTATAGGTCGAAAGATAAGGAGGAAGATGAGAATAGTTGGAAATCATATTTATCTTCGTATACAAAAGTGTTGGATACTATAACTAATCTCCATGTTGCGATTTTTTATTTCAATGGGGAATTTTATCAGTTATCTAAGAGAATCTTTGGGTTGAGGTATGCATTTGGACACAATATCAAGCCTGATGAAACAAGAACTGGGAATTATTCATTATTAGGTGGATTAATAATGATTCAATACCTCGTGAAATACCTCTCTAAATTGAAAAACTTGACAAACTCAAATAACAAGAATATTCCAGAAATAGATTCAGAGGGAACTGGCCGCATTTCACATATCAGTCAACTAACAAACTTCCAGGCCAGACAAGATTTACAAATTGACTTATCGGACCCAGATCAATTACCATACATTCCAGAATCAGGAAGGAAATGCATATTGTGTTTATCATACATGACGGATCCATCATCAGCGCCATGCGGACACATCTTTTGTTGGTCTTGTATATCTGGTTGGTGTCGCGAGAACCCGGAGTGTCCTTTGTGTAGACAACCTGTGTTTGAACAGAATTTATTACCTTTGAAATAATATTATTATCGTTTATATCTACAATTGAATTTGTACATATAATTATAGGATTCAAATGCCAAATTGGTATAGCACTTTCTTTGATTTTTTCTTACCGTTACTTTCACTCCCATTTGATGACGATTCACCCATGCTTGAACCTGAACTCTGCGTCCCCCATTTCTTAGGATCAATGGTTATAGGATTAACTCTTGGAGGCGGTGGTTTCTTTTGCGTCTTTGGCAACTCTGGGAAATTCGAATCAGCTAATTTTGCCCTTGGATTTGTTGGTTTTGATAATAGTAATGGTGTTCTTGATGATGACGCTGGTTTAGGTTTAGGTGTGGCGGATAGGTATGTTGGTTTATACGTTGTTGTGATTGGCGCCGTGTTGATCTTTACACTTTGGATCGTGTTGCCCTTCTTTATAACTGATTTGTATTTTATTGGATTGTTCACTATTGGAGTTGTTGGTTTTGGTTTGGATAATGCTGGGAATTTCTCTACTCGTTTCAGTGGGGTTTCTCTTTGACTGGTGTTGTTGCTGCTCCAACTGCCATTATTAGGGGAACTAGAGCTTGAACCTCCCAAGACTGGGAAAAGCTCAGCAGACTGGGAATCATCATTTTTCTTGAAAGTATCTAATATCTGTATCAATTCCTTACGACTAGTTGATGTTTCTGGGAATAGTTCTGATAATTCATATACCAATATCGATAAATCTGCATTTTCCTTATCTTTGAACAATTTCTTGTATCCTTGCAACACATCTGGAGCTGTAATGCTTCCTGATTTATATGATCTATTGATACTTAAAAACTCATTGATTTCAGAATTGTTATAAATTAGATAATGTCTTGCTCTCTCTTCCAATCTTTTCTGCTTGGTCTCAAATGAATCAACTTCTTCATCTGTATTTGTAGATCTATTTTTGTTTCTATTATTATTTGATGACGATGACGATGACGATGATGCTTGTGGTTGGAAAGTTGATAATTGTGATTGAAACCGTGAACGAGAAGAGGACTCATACCCATAATTAGCACCAATAACAAAAGTCTTCGTACCATTGTATATATTGCCATGTTCTCGCAACATATGCGCAGTAAGATCCATCTCTTCTTTGAAAACCACAAACTTGTGCTCAACGCACGCGGGGACATTACACACAAAGTGCTCATGTTTATAATGCTCATATAACGAATCGTAATCTCGATAGTAATTTGGATTTGATCGTATTGACTGGTCACAGATGTGGCATCTTTCATGATGGTGTCTAATATGGATGTTCATCTCGTCTTCAGAGTAGAATTTCTTGCCTGAACAGTACTGGCACGCAGGGTGGCCCTCAAACCCATCTTCGTCACCTTGTTGTTGATGTCTCTGCAATTGTCTGAATGTGTATAGTTTCAATTCTGAAGGGAACGCTTTCTTGTTGGTTGCGCAGATCAAACAGTATAGTTTCTCGTGGTCTGCCTTGACGTGCTCACTGAGTCTTTTCATATTGGGGAACTCTTCAATGCAGATGGGACATCTGAATTTCAATAGTTCAAAGATCTGGTTATACTCTGATAGAGATGTGAATTGGATCCCGTACTTCTCATCAGTCTTGACCAATTCTGCTGACTGGAACGAGGAGTATTGTCTTGTTCTGTCTGATGTGAATATAACTGTATCGTTTTCAGTCTAGATCTGTTAGTATATGAGCTGTTTCCAATGAGAAATGGATGTAAAAAATAGCACTCACTCTGCACACCAAGCAAGCTTTCTTCTCGAAAAGACATCTTTGGCGGAACGTACATTTGTGACACGTTGTGTGGTTACACGAGGATATGGCTGCGATGTCTATCTTCTCAGCACAGATGATACACTGGTCTCCTTCAGCGATTTCCTCTTCTCCATCTTCTGGTTTCTGCCAGCTTCTAGTTTGGGTCCTGGTGGAGTCTGAACGCGGGTTTTTCGCAGGACGAGGTTTTCTTGGTCCTCTTGTTCTTTCTGTGGTATTGGACATTGAGAGTTCAATAAGTAGATTGTTCTATTTGAAGCGTTCTTTTTGCAGCTGTTTTTCCTCTTTTCTCGTTGTAGAAAAATCGTTATTGAAATTGAAATTTCCACGATTTGAAAAATGGAAATAAATTGAAATTTGATTCAACGATTTCGCTGAGAAGGGCTCAAAACCAGGTATAGCCAGCTGAAAAATTGAACTTTTCACTGATGGAAAACATTGAGATTAGAAGAGAAAGCAAAAGAGAAGCAACGATGAATATCAGTGCCACTTTGAACGTGTCGCGTTTGCTCTGGAACCCCAGCTTGTGCTTGCCCCATCTAGCTCTCAGTTCGTTTGACCAGCTCACAGTCCCATTCAAGATCCCTAATCACGAAACTACAATCAAAGCAGTGGTGTTGGACAAGGACAACTGTTTCGCCAAAGATAAAGACGACAAAGTGTGGCCCGCGTATATGGATACATGGGACCAGTTGAAAGCTGCGTACCCAAAGGAAGCTTTGCTTATCGTCAGTAACTCTGCTGGAACCAATGACGATATAGGCCATCTTCAAGCTGCAAAATTAGAGAAAGATACTGGTGTGACTGTGTTGAGACACTCTACTAAGAAACCCGGTTGTCACGCTGAGATCATGGAGTACTTTATGAGCAGAGGCATAGTGTCTGGTCCGCACGAGGTGGTTGTTATAGGTGATAGGTTGTTCACGGATATCCTCATGGCTAATATGATGGGTTCGTGGGGGATCTGGCTCAAAGATGGCGTTGAGCAATCGCAGAAGATTGTTTGCAGAGCCGAGAGAGAGGTGTTTATCAGATACGCTGGTTACTCTCCCCCCACTCCTTCGCAGTGATTCTTCTACTCAATAAATTTGGCTCATCGTTTTTGTGGTTTGTAACTTTTTTTCCCACATTTCACTTTCTCCAGTTGGTTTTTTGTGGGTTTTAAACAAAGTGAACAAAAGATGAACAGCTGTCTGAAGATATTTGAACATTCTGCTCCAAGGAACTTTGCTACAATGAATCAAGCTCCTCACAATATCCTCTTTGATGCTCCTATCAACAACCGTCCTATCAACGCCGGCAATGGGAATAGAGTGGAATCCATAGAATGCATCTACAGCTCCAGAAAGGCCAAAATCTTCCTCCAGTCTTATATGGCACTCTTGTTCTTGCAATACCTCACTGCTTTCTCCCTGGTTCCCTTTGAAGATATCGAAAATAGACCAATCACTTGCGTTTTCTCAGCTGCTTTTACCCTTTTCATGGTATGTTCCTTTCTTATTCCCTTACGTTCCTATGTTTTAAACAAGTGTTCTAACGAATATAGTTTGCTGTTTGTGTTGGTGTTTTACCTATTGCTGCTTCAACGCTTCCAAATAGCATTTCATTTAACCTGATCCTTTTCTCCTTAGGATGTCAGTTCTTTGGTTTGTGCTTAAGCATAGCTACAATTCCTCTTTGTTTGAAAGCTGGAACTATGTATTCCTATGAATACACTGATGCTGATGATCCATTTCAAGCTGTTAAAGTCGATGTCACTACATATATCGTATATCTTAGTATAATTTCCACCAGTGTTAATTCGATTGCTACTACCAATTGTGCAATTAATGCTATTATAGTTGGGAGAGCTTTACATAATATAGTTAATCATATTGATAGAAGAAATAGAGGTGAAGTTAATCTTGATGTTATTGGTGGTCTTGCTAAGAGTGATGCTGCTGAGATTAGAGATAAAGCATTCCTTGTTTAGTGCTTATCTAAAGATTGTGAAAAGATTGTCCAAAGACTCTTGACTTGTGAATCTACATTGATACCAAACATTAAAATAAACAACTTTTATAAAATAAACATGAAAAAAACATAAAATCACAGCTTAAACCCAATAAAAAATAGTAAAACAGACAAAAAAATAATAATAAACAAACAATAAAAATTCTAATCAAAGATATGCCATCCATAAAGTATCTGCACCAGCAAGATTACGAGGATTGACAGCTTGAGATATCAACTCTAAAACATATTGAGAAGCAATAGATGGACCAGTACCACTCTGTCCTAACTGGACAACACGCTTAACAACCAAATCAACATTAACACGAACAATTTCTCTTAATTGAGGATCTTGAGCACTTGGACGATGTTGTTGAGTGAACCACGAGATAACTTCATCACGAACGAAAAGAGATAAATATTGCTCCATATCAAATTCAGGTTCAGATAATGCACGAGCAATAGTCAACACATACACTGATAATATCCCTTCAAGACCAGCTTCACCAATAAGTTTTTGGATGTTTGGAGTCAAACGGAATGGAACAGGTTCAGCGTTATGAAAAATTGGAGCTGATCTTTGGTTTGAGATGTCCAAAGTACTGTTGTTATAAGCAGTACTATGAGTTCTCCCACTAGCGACTCTGCATGGTAAGATCTCCGATGTCCAAACGTTACCTGATCCTTGATTGATATGGATCTTTTGAGGTTGACGACTGTTAATACACATCATGTATGTCATGAAGATGAACGATGCGTATTGTGAAGTAAACTGTTTGCGGAAAAGCCAGAAATCTTCAAAATGAGGATAAATATCCATAAAGTAATCTTTGAACACAGTACTTGGAACCAATAATGATTGTATGGCACTAAGTATTTCAACTCTTATACTCATAAGATCAGGTTTTGGTAAACGTGGATCAAAAGCAGCACGTAATTTTTGAATTGTGTAAATAAATGGATCATCACGGTTCTGTCCTTTACGACGACAGAAATTCTCATATATGGATTGCATCGTGATATCACGGCTATCATCATTCATAATACGAATATGTGGAGATAATGGCACAGCTATAGGTAAAGTCAATTGAATGTTACGACGACGACTTTGAACTTTTCTTGAAAGAGCATCATTGAATATACGGAAAAGTTGGAATATACGTTCTTCTCTGCGACAATGACGAGCAGCTGGGAACTGGACAGCAAATGGATGTAAACTACCATCATGGCCACGGATCTTCAATCTCTTATAACAAGCATTTGTGCCACGG
Source organism: Cephaloascus albidus (assembly GCA_030575015.1). Taxonomy (NCBI): domain Eukaryota; kingdom Fungi; phylum Ascomycota; class Pichiomycetes; order Serinales; family Cephaloascaceae; genus Cephaloascus; species Cephaloascus albidus. The sequence continues at coordinate 178,249 of JAJMGN010000208.1, read as the reverse complement.
ACAGAATCTAAAGTAGGTAAGAATCTTTCAACTTTAATGAAATGACTATTGTTATCTTTGTTTAACAAATACTGACCAGGCACTTCTATATCTTCAAATTTCTGATAATGGAACTCACTCAAATGAGAACAAATAGTTTCAAGGTTGATCTTGTTGAATCTTCTATCAAGTTTATCTTCCAAACGATCACGCCATTTACGCAATTTTGAAATGTATGTTTCCAAGTTAGGTTTACTCGTAACAAGATCTTTTTCAAACTCCGCTCTAATATGCTTAGGTAAAACAGTCTCAGCAAAACGAGTGATATTCGTTTCAGTAGATGGAGGTAACTTGGCATCTTCTTTAGGATTTCCAAGACGATTCAAAAATTGAACACCATCATTAAGCAATGCAACAGCTAACCTATAAGCATCCTCATCAGCATTACACTTGAATCTTTGGCCAATCTGATCAACAAGAGACTCTAACGAAAGAGCTAAAAGAGGATAAGCAGTTTTCAATATGCCCATGATTTCCTCCACATGTTCCCATGGTTGACGAGTCCCAGCAATGTTGCCAAATGTTCCAGCAGCCTGAGGTTGTGATGTTGGCGTTTGACCTGGAGCACCCGGGGCAGCAGCACTACCACCTTGTATTGGCGTATTTTGTTGTGACTGGGGTTGGCCAGTAGGAGTAGATGTTTGATTATCAGGAACAGGCGTTGTAATATTGCTATTACTAGTACTATTACCATTATTGGCAGGCGTAGTAGTTGTATTAGCAGCAGTAGTAGCAGAAGCAGAAGCAGCACCAGCGGTACCAGCACTAGGATTGGCAGCATTTTGTTGACGGTTAACAGCATTTTGAGCAGCATTCATAGCTTGACGCTGAATAACAGCAAAATCTTCCTTAGTAGTGCGAAGCTGGAAGTGTAATGCTTGAGGATAACTCTTTGCAATACGAATAAGAACCAGGCGGACTAATTTGGCTTCCTTGTGTGACAATGATGTGAGCAACTGAGGAATAAAAGTGATCCAATACCAAACTGGTACTTCACCTCTATACGTATCAAAAGCATGAGCCAACGTACCTGTAGCATCATCCAAACTGATAAGCCACAAAATACGACTAAGTAATTTCCTAGTTTTACCATTCTTGTAAAGACCAGCAGCCTGTAAGTAACAACTTATAGCATTATTCGCATACATCATATCGTTTGGATTAACCTTGAAACGGCGATCATTGAACAAACCCCATTCGGCCCATGCTTTAGGCAAATTGAGATCAATTTGAACAGAAGTAGCAAAAGCTTGATTAGCTTCTTCCTGAGCACCTAATTTTGATAAGAACATACCCTTCAAAGTGAAGAACTCAGCTTTCTGTTGTGTAGCAAAGTATACCAAGTTAGTATTACTAATAACATCAAGGCCAGTATTCAACTCGTTAGGATTCTGATAATGACATTTTGCTTGTTCCCTAAGCTTCAAGAAGGCCTCTTGGATCTCAATATTAGGAAGGGTATATATCTTTGTAAGTTGACTTATACACACTTCTGGCATGTTATGCTTACGAGCAACATGAGCAAAACGATTGATAACCCAAGCAATTTCATGATAACCACGGTAAGCGTATGAATTGGCATTGCTGGTACCATTGGCTTGTTGCAAAGCAGGAATAAACGGCATATAAACTTTATTGATAACGTTGAAGGCATGTTGACGCCAAGTAACTAAATCATTCCAAATATTGATATCATCCCAGGTATTTGGTAAACGTTCACGCCAAACTTGTAACACACGCTTAAGTTCTTGAGATTTAACATCTAAGTTCTGAGCATTTGTAGTATGTAAAGATCCATATACTTGACTTGCTTCCATAAATTCAACATATTGCTGGAAAGTGTGCAACAAAGGAATATGAGCATTTCCTACTTTATGTGGGAGACTGTGCCATTTACGTAAAGCTAATTGAATACCTTCATCACACAACTTAGAAAGATCAACAATTTGCTCCTTCTGCTGAGCATACCCTTGTAAGCAAAGAAAAGTTTCAAACATTTGACGGCGTGGTGTTGGCACATCCATAACAGTTTTGATGTTACTATCAAGAGCCTCTCTGTCTGTTGTCCAATCAGCGACTCTCCAGCCACATTCAAGTAATAAATCAGTTGAGCCTTCATGTTTTGCAAGTTCAGTAAGAATATCCCAATGTTGAAGTTTTTCAGCACAAAGAACCCAATTATCTTCCCAAAGACTATATTCAGAATCACCATATGGTAATATACCACTACGAGCCTTGATTTGAGCAGATTCATATAATTTGAGAGCTTTATCCCAAAGTCCAATTTGCTCATATGATAACGCAGCATTAGTTTCAAAATACTTTGCTCTTCTTCTCCATAAACCATAAAACATATCTTCCTCTTGCAAACTGGCGTACATTTCTATAAGTGCGTCTAAATTGACTTCACGAACTTTAGCATTCTCATTAGGAGATGATTCAACGGCTTCAAGTATTCCAATTGAAGGGAACCAGGAGTTGTACAGATACCCAAGATATTTAACTAAATGAGGAGCCAAAGAAAGGTTATTTGATTTACCAACAGCTTCCAATATCGATTGAATAACGTTAGGCCTGCTATCAGCTTGACGGATATGATAATCCTTCGATAATAAATTAACCAAACAACGAGAAAATTCCATCTGCTCATTAGCTGGGATGGAAGTATAAGCTATAGGAAATATACTGATCCAAGCTGCGTGAATTGTATCAGCACTTTGGTATAACATATCAACGAGAGGTTCGAGAATATCTTTAGCTTTCAATTCAGAAACTTTTTTGATGAATCCTTGATGGCGATTGATCAATTCATCTATTTCACTATTAGATTCATCTAATTCCATCAAGTTATCTGGTAATCCTTCTGACAAATTTTCCAAAGGAGCAACCTTATATTCAGCGTCTATAAGACTAAGTTTCAAGTCTTGGTCAATAGAACCATAAAGTAATTGCAAAGCTTGATTCAACCATGGGTAGTCAGCGAGATACTCCCAGTTTTGCTCCCTAACAATATAATATAATCTCTTATTAATATCTTTTTCCAAACTATCATTCAATATAGACATAAGTTTTTGACGTATGGGAACATCAGCTAATCTCGTCCCAACTAAAAATGGCTGTTCCATTCTAACAGTAAGCTCTGAACATGAGAACGATTGATCCTCAAAGATATCAACAATAATCTGGTAAAACTCTTTAGATAAAGAGGGTTCACCACGAATCTCAAAAACCATCATCTTAGTCAAAATAGCAGCTTTCTCTTTAGTTGTTGGAAATAAGTCAGTTCTAGAAAAGACCCAGTTTTTAACTATATTAATAATCTTTTGAAGCATTTCCTTATCAACTGAGCGTTCTATCAATTGCGCAAGAAGCGATAAGAAAACACGACGCTGATCACCAAGGTTTGAGATTCTCATAGATGACAAGTTAAGAATCTTCTCCAACAACTTAGTTGTCATTTTAGCTTCGTATTCAGAATTAGTTCCATTTGCAGCATCATGGTTAGCACCTTGATTACCTTGATGACTTATAGAAATATGATCTTTGTAAAGTTTACCAAATGTTCTCATGATAGCAGGCAAAAGCGAATCCAACGTTGAAGGTTGGTAGTTAGCTAATGTCCAACATAACGTAACACCTGCTGCAACAGAAGACATACCAGCTAAATCTTCAGAAACAATATTAGTTAATAAAGTCAAAAAGCTTTTGATCTCGTCATCTTCATCTTCCTCTTCGGTTCTCTTTTGTTCATTGATCGCCTGTAATATGATACGTAAAACCCTTTGTAATACTTCTTGTATATCATGATTGTCCGAACGCAAACATTTATCTAACAACTTTTCAAGGTAAGTAAGGTTTGCAATAACCCATTCGGATGATTTCCATTCTAAAGCAACACCAAGAACCTCAAGGGCATTCAAACAATATCCTAATAGATTACTGGAATTGAGATCTGACGAAAGTAAAAATCTTTCAAAGAATGTCAATTTGACAGTCACCTCAGACCAATATTTGGGACCAAGAAATTCATACAATATCCCTAAAGCTTTTTGACCAAGTTCATTTTCAGATGCTCTTTGTGGACTGATACAAACATATCTAATTAAGAATGTAACGCAAGCTTCTCTTTGACCAAATGGGATACTATAATCATTAGACGTAACATCAGACGAGTCTGCCTCAGTACCATCGTCTTCTTCGTTGTCCTTTTCTTCAAGAGAATCATCCACTTTGTGGGATTCTTTTTCATCCTTAGTTCTCTTTTCCCATTTCAATATTAATTCTGCTAGTTCAATAGCAAGGACTTGATTTTCCAAAGCTGGATTAGCTAAAATGGTAAGTTTACCCATGGCTGTAATTATATTAGGAATAAACTGATCACGGGCAACATAAAATAAATCAGGATGTTGTACAATGAACTGATAAACGTTCAACACTTGAGTAACGTTGAAGCCATCTTCAGATATAACACGACGCGGCCAATTCAACCATTCTTTAACTGTCAGATCTGGCTGTGCCATGCGTATAGGTAAAGCAGGAGCAATATGATCTAATGCTTGTTTCACTAAGAACCTTGATTCGGTTTGATGTGCTTTAAGAAGAGCAGCGTACACCTTGGTGACAATCTTAGTTGGTGTATCAAACGCAGCTATGAAAAATGAAGTAACAACATAAGCAGCTTGTTTTGTTATGCTATCTTCTAGCTTGATATAATTCCAGCTGAACTTAATGACTTCCTTTTTGAATTCGTTGACAGCTTGTGGAGCCCATTTGATGAGTATAGCTGACATTTGAAGCAATTCGTATCTGTAGCTATCAATAGCTCCAGCAGTATGGTCAGTAACAAAATCATCTGTCGAGCGCCATATCTTAGTATTAACATCACTTAACCAAGCTGCGACTGACTCATCCGCTGATTTTGTGAGTCTATCTAAATTCCCATATTTGTGCCCTTCATGTATCAATATAGCATTGAAAATTTTCCTTAAAAAGAAAATACGACATTTGATCAGACATTCATCAGCATCTGCTATCAAATTAATACATTTACTCAAGTAAGTGGAGCAAATATTCACATCTTCTGAGCGAACAATATTATCGAATATGAAGTCTTCTAATCTAGAAGTCAATGGTAAATTCAAAGAGCAAACCAACTTGATGAAATCAACAACAAAGTCAGTTTCCTTTGGACTAGCTATGAAATAATCAACAAAAATATGTTGTAATTTCGATACTGATTGACCAACTTGGAAGTGCGTAGCAGAGACAAGCTGAGATTGCCTTTCAAAATCAACGACAAACAGAACAGAAGTGGAAACCTCCAGTAATAACTCTTTTTGACTAATAAACCATTCGGTATCGTGTTTACTGACTGCTGCAATTATGTCAACAAGATTTGCAAACTTGACACATCTAACTTCTGGATCCACCTCGCTAACAACAGCTTGGAATATCATTTGCATGTTTTGCTTAACGATATCACGGATACCAGAACATTCTTCTAGGTTAACAAAATAGGCAAAGCGAGTACCCATTTGACGATTATTGAACTTGAGCATGAAATATTGCAAACTTTCATTAGGGAATCTATTAAGGAATTTTGAAACTGGAACACGGAAAGGTGAAGCTTGTCTGCGGTGCAAGCTATCTTCAAGATACTCTAAAGTAGTCATGATTTCATCCATGAAAGTGTATGCTTTAGGAGGTAACAAATGAAAGATATTCAAAATAGCCAAAATGATCTGAACCGTTGGATTATTATCTAATTCTTGACCAGATATTTGACTAAGAGTAGTAGGCAGAGCCCATGCCATCAAATGATCCAAGAGCTTGCGCCCTATTTCAACTTTAAAATACGATATCAACAATTCTAACAAACGTGCAAGCGCTTCGAGACCAGAAACTGTGAGCTTTTTATGATCCGATAAATTCATAAGCATAGGACGAAGACCAGTTTGTAATAATTCCTTTGGCAACTTTGCGTTTTGTTGAAGGACACATTTTAAACCTTGATGAGAAGCATTGATAATTTCACTGGATCTTGCACATAAAGTTTTGAAGAACACTCCCAATATACGGATTCTCGGTTGACCTTGTTGAACGGTAGCAAACTCAGGTCTAGTAAGAGCAAGTGAAAGCAACTTTATACACACCACACGAAGCTCAACTAAATGTTTAGAAGTTCTATGTTCGAATATACGATGAGCACTAGTCAATGATTCATCTTCAGCATCAACCAAAGCTAAAGCTTCCAAGAGTAATCTTGTCAATTCTTCATTAAAGTCCAAAAATGTATCATCAAGACCTAAACAGAAAGTTATAGCATCAATATTACCAATTTGCATTGGGAATGGAAGAGCACGGAGTGGCTTGCCAAATATTGGGGTCAAAAGGAGATGTTTGCACGGTTCGATCAAAGCCGTCAATGTAGTATCTGTGGTTGAAGATAAGGTCTGCAAAGCTTCCTGAGCGGTTTCTCTAACAATAGGATTTGCATTAGCAAGATCATAAACTAATACACCCACTAATGTCTGGAATGGCTTTTCACTTATTTCATCCTTTGATAAGCCCTTATTCCAGTCCCTCAAGATTTGTATAACCAACCTCTTAGCCGTTTCACGAACTTCATTAGGAGCATCTGAAGGTGTGTCTCTCAAAACGTAAAAGATTGAACGCACAATTTCAAATTGATGTTCAGCAAAATATGAGGATGGTATTCCTAAATCATCGACTAAAGATTTCAAACCTAAGCAACCACCAAGCTTCGAATAATAAGCTTCATCGTAACATATATGAGTGAAATTTTTCAACATTGTAGCCAACAACGGAAATTGTTGAACCTTTTCAATCGAACCTCCAAATATGATCAAACTAGTGTTAAATATAGTTTTGATTGACTCTAAACCAGCATTGCGAACATCCTTGATATAGAAGCTCAATGCGTACGTAATTGCATCTATCAAAGCACCTTCATCGAGGAAAACTTTACCTTCATTATCATTAATCGAAAATGGACGATCTTGTTTCCTCTTTTTCACAACTGAAGAACCCAAATAAATTAAAGTAAAATGTTCACATATACCTTTAAGTAACTCAGTAGCTTCTTCCTTAACTTCCTCGATAGAGACAGCATAAAATAAAGACTTCAATAAACGTAAGAGAAGTTCTTGTTGACGATCCAATTTTGAAGCATCCTTGACCACAGACTTTTGAAGAGGTTTATTGTCCTCTAATTTGTCTTGCTGTAAAGAAGCAACGCAACCTTGAATTTGAGCAGCAAAGTTAGGAGGAATGTCAGAAGAATCAATGAACAATTTTAAGATACCACTTAAATACTTAAATGCACTAACCCTATAATGTGATTTCAATCTTGGATCTTCCAACAAGCTAAATGCCGAGGAAAGACCTGGAGTAATGGACACTGGAACTGTATCTGGTAATCCATGTATTTTGAATAAAGCCTTTACTTCTTGTTCCAAGGCAACTTCAGTCTTTAAGTTTAAAGGAGGTTTGATAAAACGACGATTTCTACCACCCAACTTACCCAATATTCTGAAGGTAGTATGACTGTGTTGATGGTTATATGGTAATGGTCTTAAATGTTTCCATAACATATCCATGACTTCATCTATAACGGGTTCTATTATTGGGTCAAAATATTCAGCAGTTAAATTGTCAACACAAAGTTCTAAAGTTCTGAGACCCTGACCAACTAATTCTTGAGAGCCATTGAGAGCATAAACCAATGGACGCATCAAATAACTTAAATGAGGCACTAAGACACTGAGACGAACAGGAACAGTAAGGCATAATTCAACATATATATCACGCTCTTGGGGGCGGAGAGCAGTTTGAATCATTCGATTGAGAGTTTCCAATAACACTTGTAACAAAGGCATGATTTCCTTATACAAATTTTCAAATCTCCCACCACCTATACTTCTAAACAATGTCCTTATGAGATAGAAATAAACAATTGGCTCTTCAGCAGTAGTTGATAATTTGAGTGAATTCAAAATCAATTCGTTCAAATGTGGTAAAATAACACCTTCATTGGCTGTTGGAAACAAGTTAACTGACATGAAGCATAATTTGAATAATCTTATCAAAATGTTTGACTTGACTATATCGACTTCACCCAACTGGTCCAATTTCGAATTCAAGAACGATATCAATAAGCCAGAAAAGTTTGCAGACGTTGTCTCGCTAGCCAAGAAAAATTGAGGGATATGTAACAATGCTGAGTTATCCAACATTGATGAGTACATGAATTCTAATTCAAATGAAACGATTTCGTTGAAAGTAGCAGGATCGATGTGGATGAAAATGGTAGCAAATATTTCCATTATATCTTTCTCCTCTTTGGATGAAGTTATAGGTAAATTTGGACCGGCAATATCAAATGCTTGGCGATCACTGACAGGAGGTTTTGGTTTTGAAGTGCTGAAGAATCTTAAACAATTAATACCTTCACGAAATAATTCTCTCAAGATATTGATTTCCTCATACGAAAAAATTCTAGCTGAGTCATTCCATTTAGGAGCATTCATTTCATTCATAGGTGGAGGATTACAATTCTTGAGACCAAATATAACAGATTTCAAAAAAGTCATCAAAGTTCTGAATAAGTAACGAGCATCTTTCAACGGATCTGTTGTTGATACTGGATTTATCAAAATTGGTGCAAAATCATATAAGTTGAAAATATCAATTTCATTATTAGTATCTTTGTCTAATGATTCATCAGGTTTCTGCTCTTTTAGTTCTTCAGTAACAGTATCGGCTTCACCCAATACCGCATCACCATCGTTATCAAGTTCCTCCATCTTTTCAGGTTCTTCACTTGATTCTTCAACCAATGGAGTCTTTTGAGTATTATACCTTTCAGTAGCCTCTTTACTCTCTTTTTCTTTAAAAGCACGATTTTTTTCAAACTTATCATGTTGTAACATTATGTGGTTATATTGCCTATTCAATGAGAAGAATCTTTTGGCATAAGCATCAATAATAATCATGAACAATTGTTTTCCTTCACTTTTATTCGGTAACTTCATAATTCTTTCAACCAAATTAAGTAATAATTTAGCACTCATTATTTGAACTGTTAAAGCTAAACTATCATCTTTCAATAACTCACAATAAATTTGAACTGTTTTCCATATTTGCTGTGGTTTTAATTCATTACGTACGTTATGAATAAAATCTGCAACTGTGCTATAAGCCAATGGTCTTAAAGTGTCGTATGAAGTTAAACCATCGCCAATCAAGACTTTTTCATCAAATAACAAATCAATCTCTGTTATGAACATCGTTCTGAAAGATGTTGATAATATATGACGTGTTGCGTGTAGTAATTCTTTTCTAGCGGCTGATAATTCACTAGGACAATCTTGTAGTAATCTTAAAATCAATCCTGGTATTATAGTATTATGATCTTTCAAATAAACTGTGGCGTAACCTCTTATGAAAATATAAGCCAAAAAAGAAGCAGCCTTAACTTGTCCTAAAATGAATTCACCAAACGCAATTCTATTCTTTATTTTAGGACTGACGGTTGTTAACCTTTCCCCTTTCAGTTCAGCTTCCTTTCTTGCATCACGCTGATATTCAACTTGTAACGACAAGATATCAATTATATTTGGAATAAAGGCAGGTAAGGAAGGTTGAACCAACTGCTTGTAAGAAGAGTATAATGAAACCATTGTTATAGGACATTCAGCTAAGGTTTTGAAGGAAATCATTGCTGAGTTTAATTGTTTCAGTTGCAGCTCTAACGAGGGTGACATTGGTCTTGGAGATTGGACACTATTCAATGGTGAGTTGGAAGAAGTCTCCGAGTTAAAAGTAGTTTCAACTAATGATGGCATGTTCTTATAGATTTCATTTATGATATCAATAAATGGTTGAATTTTCCCAGATAAATGAGTCTTATAAGCTTTATGTAAGCTTGTTATGATCTTCATACACAAGACACCGTTATCCTCATTTTCAATGACTAAGTTCTGTTGCAATAAGTCCAAAATTTGAATTGCGTAAGGCTGGAAAATTTCATTCATAGCAGACCTATGGATAATCTCTAGTACCGAATTTCGAAGTTTATGCTCTGGAGAATTGCTTGCAAACTTGACGGGAACGTCTTTCAATTGCTTAATGAAAATTGGAATCAAAGTCGACAAGAAATATTCATATTCATTTGTAGCGTTGAAAGTTTCAATCATATCTAATAATTCTGATAAAACTGAATGCCTAGTTTTTAAATCAACATCATCATCTAATCTTGACGCAAACGCGTCTAATTGGGCTGTATAAGCCATTATGAATCAGTAAGCGATATCTTATTGAAAAGATTAAGCAGCTGTCACCAGTTAATATCCAGAAAAACTCGAGAGAACAAATATTGAAGATGGGGTAAACACATACTTTTCAAATAAAGATTTCTCAATGATAATAAACAGTAGCGATCCAGCGCTGTTTATGAAGCGTAGTTCTCAAAAATGAACAATAATTTGAGGCACAAAATGAATGGTCTCACGATTAAATTGAACACAAAACAGATTAGAAAGTTTATTGATGAATTTTAATTAATCGTTGGAACCAAATTTCCCTCCATCAAAAATTGGAACTTCATTTTGACCAATTTTGAAAAGTTCACATGACTTTCACATGATGTTGCACGTGACTACATGTTTTCTCAAAAAATATTTGAAAAAACAAAAATGCCTTCAGCCAGATTCGAACTGACGATCTCCTCATTACTAGTGAGGTGCCTTTTTTTTTTTTTTAAAACATATCATGTTCTGGGAAGAAATCCTTGACGGACGAACAAATAAACCTTGGTTCAAATGAACAATTCTCACAATCCAATCTTCAACTTCATAATGAATTGGAGTAATGTTCGAAAAACGACGACGTTTTCGAAAATTCCATAAAATGGAAATATAGAGAGCATCATAAAGGCTGATTTTGAGTAATGTTCTTTTTTTTTTCGCGACGGGCGTTTATATAAAAATAAAAAAAGACCTTTAAGCAAGAAAAAATCACTCTCATCGTTATTAGCAAATCAAGGGCTTCAATTTCGTAGTCTTTTGGTTCAAAATGAGCCAGAACTCACTTTTTAGGCCAAATCCTCTAAATTCAGGGGTAAATAGTTTTAATGTTCTAAATCAACCAGAAAATGTCCAAAAAAATACAGAAAACTCACAAAATACAAAAAAAATGTCCACTGTTTTAAATGAAAATTTACAAAATCAAAAAAAATTAGAAAACAACCAAAAAAATCCAAAAAAATCATCGCCTGCTATTAATTTCATTCCTTCAATATTACAAGATAGATGGTCGGAAATTACTTCCGGTGTTTCCGGAATTAATAAATATCGAGTCAAAAATGAAAATATGGCTGCAAATACAAAACTTAACGTTCAACAACGCAAGCAAGTGCAAGAAAGTATTGAAAACTTTTGGGATACAAATCTTCCAGCAAAATACGTAACTGTATACACAAAACATGACTACGTCTACTTTAATCTCGATGAAAAGATAATGAAGAAAGATTTCAAGGAAAATAAAATTCAAAGTTTACAAGATGTTCAGAGGTTCATAAATAAAACATTGAATAATTCGGACGTAAATGGAACTGAAACCGAAGAATCAGAAGAATCCAATCAACTTGATAATGATAATGAAGCTGAAGAATCAACAGAAAAAGACAATGATTCGATTGAGGTACATGTTGAATCAACCGACGAAAATGACAAAACTGATGAAGCCGTGGAAGAAACAAGCAATGATGACGCTGCGAACAATCAACCAACAATGAAACCATTCAAATAATCAAGTTGCTCACGATAAAACAAATCATGAAGAGGAAAGATCAGATGAAATATGCTTTATGGAGTGTAATATTGAAGAAGATAACGTTTCAAATGAAGAAGAATATCTCATCAATAATCAAATTAACAAAATATATGAGGAATTCCATGAATACACTCATGCTATATTAGCCAACGCAAAGCACTTTTCATTCAAAGACGACAAAAATGTGACTACCAAATTCAATGTCGAATACGTCAACCAGAACTTTGAAACCATAGTAGCTTATCGTCACGACATTCCAAATTTTGAAGTACTCTTAACCAGAATGAAGGCAAAGTCTGATACTGTTTTGCAATGTCTCAAGCCTAGAAAGCTCACCTTTGAACAAAAAGATAATCCCTCTGGATTTTTTCCAGTAAACTCAATAGTGTCACATGCCTCAAACAACCCCTTATTGGTCACCAAAGATAGATCGCTTTACAAATTATCATCATCCATTATACTCTCAAATTTCTGGAATTATTGTCATTCCAAGACCCACAAAAGATCACAATGTCCTGTTGCTCCTCCTTGTTTTGATTGTGGGAACACATCTCACGCAACCTATCGCTGTAACACGAGTGCCGCTAAAAAAGCTGCTTTCAAAAAACATAGAAATCAAGTCGAACTTCAAGAATTCGAGAGAGCTCTTCAATTCAATACATATCAATTTTATCAAACAGGTAAAAAATCTTCTAACCAAAACATTGAAAGTTTAATCAATCAGAACAACAAAAGAATCAGAACTTATTCAACAACCAATAATTCTGGAGACTTGTCAGTCTCATCAAACTCACAAAAATCTCAAATTGAATCAAATCTTGCTGAAAAGAGCGGAAAAACAACAAAGGAAACTTCAAGTGATAAACACCCATCTTCGTTCACATCTTCATCAACACCAGAAACACCATCTACTTCACAGCAGTTTGGTCATGAATTACCACCCACTTTACCACAATTCGGGCCATTTTTACCACCCACGGCAACATCAAACACATCACCAACTAATAATACTAAGAACAACAAAGATAAATCCGACGATACATCTTTGGAAAATCACGATGAAACAACTGGAACTCAACCAGACCATGTCTCTGATGCTCACAGAAATGAATCAGATAATGAAATGGAATTAGATGATCTGCTTTGTAACAAAATCACACACCTGGAATATGACAATATTTGATTTGTACTGATAACATGCAAATGATTTATAAATACGGATTATTTGTTGGTATTTGCCAAATTGTTAGAAAATCCAGACGACAACAATTACTAGGTACTGGAATCAGAGCACTCACCAATAAACAAATTCAGCAATACCATGGAAGAATTGCAAATCAATTGCAATATTATCATAAAGCTATGGTAGAATTATGATTGGTTTTATAAATGTGTTACAATGGTCTTTTTATTTATATCTACAATACTTTTTATTTTAGTTTTTTATTCATGTGTTCTTCATGAATACTAGTTTTAGGAATTAGGGGGATTTTTTTAGTGGTGAGGTATTTAGCTAGGATGTGTCTAGTTAGATAAGTCCCACACTGTCTGTTTATGTTAGTTAAATAGTCGTTTTTCGAAGATTTTAACCTCCAGAGAGCCTGCGGCATTTTAATACGATTTGTTAATAAATGTTTTAAGTCCTAAAAAAAAAAAAATTTAAATCATATATAATATAACATAGTAGATAAATAACTAGAGCTATTGCCTCGCATATGATACTCTTATACTTTGTATTGTATTGTAATAGTGTAATAGTGTGTACTGTACTGGTTAATTGTTAGTTGCCCTGTGTGTTTTCTCTCTTTATAACTGATTTGTAAATTAACAACTTATGGACGCTCCCACGGCGAGAGTCTTTTTTTTTTTCGTAATTGGTAATACATGTGGTTAAAAAGGCATAATTAGTAGTCTTAGTTGTTTCATCCCCATGAATTTAATATATTTTTTAATTATCTTTAATATTTATTATTTTGAGAAATATAATTAGTAGTCAATGAATTTCGCTACCTTAGAACCCTCAGGATAAGGCTGCTATTTAATTCACATTCAAAATTATTTCTAATTCTTTATCATGAATCATGGAGCAGAGATCACACATTATACTATTATTTATATACGCTACGCAGGCTTCCGATGAATGGGGCAATTGCCCTGTTTCTTTTGAGCGGATAAACCCAGATCTGACCAAATCTAGAAAAAAATAACTTATAAATTGTAGCAAACTGCAAAACCTTTGAAACTATAAGTTCTTATTACATTAATGTCAGATGAGTCACTTTCAAAGTTCAAGTCGCTAGTCAGCTCATTCAAATATGCTCCAGATTCCACGGATCGTCAGATAAATATTGATTCCAAACACAGAATTAGCAAGCTAACGTCGCCAAGTAGATCAAAGAGAAATGTCAAGAAGGAAATTGATCTTTCTCAGTTGAAAGACTTGCTACCATCACTCAAGCCTGGTTTATCGGTAGTGTTTGTTGGATATAATCCAAGTGTCCAGTCTTCAATCAGCCAACATCATTATGCCCATCATACAAATCTATTTTGGAAACTATTCAACGAAGCTGGTATATTGGCTGCATCTACGAAATATTTCGAAACACAGTCCATTGAACTTTTGTGCAATAAGATCACAGCTGATAATGATTTGGAGTTAATTGAATATGGTATCGGTTTCACTGATCTAATCCTAAGACCAACTAAGAATATCCAAGAATTGCCAAAATCTGAAATGCATGGGAGTGTCCCCAGATTGCTTGATGAATTTAACACAAACCAACCCAGAATAATCACTTTTGTGGGAAAGGGAATCTGGGAGATCGTCATAAAGAATCTTTTCCCCAAGCAATGGAAACAGAAATTGAGTGACTTCAGATGGGGTAAACAAGATTTAGACTTGGAGAGATACATCAAGTATGATTGTATTATTTACGTTATACCCAGTACATCTGGACTAGTTACATTGAAATATGAATTGAAAATGAGCCTTTGGTTGAGCTTATCAGATGAGCTTAACTCGCTTGTATGAGTTTACAAATATTAACTTTTCCATTATATATATACATGAATTAAATACATTTTTGACGCAGCAACTATTCCCATATTTCCCTCTTGGATTTCATAACATCATCCCAATGACTACGCAAACTAATCTTGTCAATATTTAATCCGTCATCACCAAAATGTTTTTTATGCAACAATAGCGAAATCTTTTGAATGTTTTGTTTCATCTCAATCGTATACGCCTTGTTGTAACCCATCTCTAATACCGCTGCCTTGTTCTTAACCTCACATTTTTCGTTTGCCTTTTTTAAATCTGCACAACTCTTTCCACTATCATTATAAAAATTTGACTCTCCCTTTTCAATACATTTCACAAAGGCTGCAAAGGCAGGTATGCAGTTAACAGTTACCAAGGATCTTATGGAGTGTGTAGCACAATATCTGTTAAATTCTTCTCTTTGTTTGTATGATAATTTTGCAAGACCAGCTTTGGATTTCATATCAATTTTTTCATCCAATCCAAGATCGTTGATCTTGTAGATGCTATTTTCTCTATCGAAAAACGCCTTTAAGTCTGCTGGTAACTCATCTATGATTTTTTCTCCCTTGTTTTCTTTGGATGTGGAGTTCCAGAACATCTTGCCAATCTCTTGTTGCCAAAAGACAAAAATTCATAAATCGTTAATTCCCACTGACTTATTTTATGAATATAGGTGTGTACATTTCATACCACCACACGCGTAAAACCTGGGCTGTCTATGTTTATCAGGTTTCCACATTGAATATTCAGTTCAAACGAGTTTCTTATCAGAAAAGTCATCTTCTGTCAATTATTTCACTACAGGTTACGACAGTGTCAAGAATGGATTTTTCTGATATAGCTGACTTGGTTGAGTTCCCCATTACTTTTGACGGTCAAAGAAAGACCCACGAATTTATAAACTATAGGTTAAACTCAGCTTGCGTATTAGCGTTGGTTGTCGGTTTTCTCTCTGGCGATTTGAAGACTTCATTGATGATATTTGCTATCGCTTTAGTCGCTGTATCCGTTGTTGCTTTGCCTGGGTGGCCGGCTTTCAATAAGAATCAGGTCAAGTGGCTTGAAGCTTCTCTTGCACAACAATAATCAATCAATTCGCAATTGAATACATGACCAATGTGCTTACAATACCCAATGAAACTGAATTCGTGATCTTCAACTAGTCCTATACAATATTCCATCAAATAGTTTCCCGGTTTCTAATTGAAATCCGCTGTTGTTTGAGTTACTCAATTTTTGAACAACCAAAAGTCTCAATCTCAAGCATATAGCATTCAATCTCACCAATTCTGTACCATTCAATTTTTCAATCTTTCCTACACATGATCCTTCCTGTATTTCGTAACCATCGATTAAAAAACTGGTCTTCAAGTCTAAATCATGTAGAAATCTGAATAAATTTGTCCAGGTTTTTGAGTTCCTAATCCTCAACTTGTCAATATACTCCTCCATATCACCAATTATACGTATAAGATAATCCTGCTGACCATATAGTTTACCCCTGGGAGAAATTGAGTAATATACAAGATCAACCACTTTAGATAGCTCACTGATAAGCTCATCGAGATCGAGAATACTGGCATCAACGTGTGATTTGATAAAGTTTCTCTGAATCAGCAATAACAATCCATCTAGATAATTAATGAACCTACTTTGCTGTTGCAAGGAAAGCGTAGGAGTTTGTGAATTCTTCAAACTATTCATCAAGTTCTGATACGATATAGAGGAATGTAGTCTAGCATCTTCATCAAAGTAATTTTCTTTGAACGGTTGATCCTCCCATTCCAATGGATCATCTGCATCTGAGAAGCTTTCAGCTTCTCTCTTGGGCCTGATCTCTACTATTGACGGTGTGGTTTCATCTAATTCTGGATTCAACTCCAAGTCATCTAGTAATTGACCATTGATAGGTGATTCTGGAATCTCTGCTATCTCTTCGTTTGGTCCAGGGTGCAATGGTGTTTCTGGTGTCTCAATCTTCACTTCCCGTTCATCAATGTCCATTTTGTCGGTATCTCTGTGCAATCTTGTTGGTTTCGTGGAAAGTAATTTAATTTTGCTACCAAATAAATCGTCATTGATAGATCTTACCGACCCGTCTTTTTTGGCAGAGGCTTTCGGGCGTCAATGCTTTTGTTGCAACAATATTTGAAGCGAATTTTAAACTGCTTTTGTTTTTTTTATCTATTTACGTTTTTTGCAACAAAAATAAACATTCACACATTTCAAAAGAGTTTTTCTTTGATCTACAATGTTGCTTCCATCCAGTCAGATCCAAAGAGAATCACAGCTTTTGTCGCAGTTCAAAAAGAACCAGATTTTGGCTTATTTGCAAGTTCAGCTTCATCAAGATGCAAGTTTGCCGTCTTCATTCAACAAATCTCAATATTCTGTTAATAATAGCTCTCCTGAATGTCAAGCAACTATTCCCATATATGCTAATAAAAAAATCAAGATTGGCAGAGGAGATTGTGACTTGCATCTTACAGACGATTCTATCTCTCTTGTTCATTGCATTATTTGGTCTATTCAATTTGATGAGGAGAGCGTCCCTCTTATCTATTTGAATGATAAATCATTAAATGGGACTTTTCTCAATGGCCAGAAGATTGGCAAGAATCAAACTGTGTTATTGAATGCAGATGACATTATTGGTACGTTGATTTTCTGAAATTTGATTATGTCTTTTATTGGGCGGCTATTCTAACTCATCAAATTATAGAGATCCAATTCGGAATGAAAGCTGCATTTCAACCAGCTACAAGTGAATTAGATCACACTGATCACTTGGTCTCAAAAACCTTCAAGAACTGGACTATATCACCAAGAATAATAGGTAGTGGTTCATTCGGTGCAGTATGGCATACCTTTCCAAATTTAATATCCGCAAAATTTTGATAACTTATACTAATCATCGCCCATAGGTATTCATGGCTAAACGTAAAAACGATAAGAAGTTCTATGCTGTCAAAATAATTGATTATAACACCAAATATAAAGAAAACGAATCAAGTATTTTGAGTACATTAAATCATGTATGTATACTTTCTTTTTTGTTTTCCAATACTTTGAACGAACAACTGACGCAGTCCATAGCCAAACATAATCAAGATTCATGAAACACATATTCATGGAAACCAGATTTTAATATTTGAGGATTTGTAAGTAACTTTTGGAAAGGAACACAAATTCCTTATAAAACAGAAATTAGTATACTAACAATAATAGAATATGTGGTGGTGATTTATTCTCATATTTGGTTAAGGATGGGAAAATGCATACATTACCAGAATGCGAATCAATATTGATTGTATACCAGATCTTGTTAGCATTGAAATATCTTCATGAGAATAATATTGTTCATAGGGATTTGAAACTAGATAACATTTTATTGAAGACTCCAGAGCCATGTACTAAAGTTGTTTTGGCGGATTTTGGTATAGCCAGAAGCTTTCAACCCAATCAGAGAATGTGTTCAATTGTTGGTACTGTTGAGTATTCCGCTCCAGAGATATATTCATCCAGATTGAAATCAGGGTTTGTTAATAAAGAGGAAAAGAAAAACATCGAGACGACCACCGGATATGATGCCACATGTGATATGTGGTCACTTGGTGTTGTTATTCATAAAATGCTAAGTGGTATCTCACCTTTTTTTGAAGATGGTGTTGAAGAAAATATGATTTCTGCTGCTAGAAAGGGTAAGTTGGATTTAAATAGTAAAGAGTGGAAAAATGTCTCCTTAAATGGTAAGCGTTTTGTCAAATCTTTATTAAAAGTTGATATTGGTGAACGATTAGATTGTGAAGAATGTTTTTTACATCCCTGGATCTCCACTCACGAAAATTCTTTACGCAAAGTTTATGAAACTAAGATTCTCACAACATTCAATTGAAATTGCAGGATAGGAGATATGATATCTAAAACAAATTGTTTCAAAGGACCCAATCTCCTTCAGGTTCAAGATTGGGACTTAGATCTATGTTTGACTGGCCGTAAGTGAGTTCAATGTGCTACAATATAATGATACAAACTTCTAACAAATCAACTATAAATTTGGCTAAAATCAGATTTATTCTTTATGTGAGTGAAAATTGGCTCAATGAAATTGAAGGACGCCGGTTTCTTCGGTGAGCGTGCAGGTTTTTATAAATTGTTCGTGAGTCGTGACTTGAGTGTAAATTGAGTAAATTGATGCGAAAAGATCTTCGAAGCTCATCGGATCAAATTTTATTTTGAGCTTTCTGAATTGTGAGAGAATCTGAAACTTTTATTATAAAAACTTTTTCTCTTTTCATCTGTCACCATATTATACATTTGAAGATGTCCTATAATAATTATAATAACAAGCCAATGAATTATAACAACAATCGTGCATTCAACAACATTCCAAATCCAATTCAAAACCAGAACCAAAATAATAATCCACGTAATTATCATCAAAATTATAACAACTATTATTCAAATCAAAACTATCAACAAAATCAGTATCAAAGCCAAAGTCAAAACCAAAACCAAAACCAAAATCAACCAGATTTCAAAAATCAATTATGGATGGGCGAATTAGATCCAACATGGGATGAAAATACCATCAAACAAATCTGGTTGGCGTTCGGCGAATCTCCTTCTTCTGTGAAATTAATCAGAGAAAAAAGTAATCCAATGTTAAACGCTGGATACTGTTTTATAAATTTTTCAAATCAACAATCTGCTAATAACGCCTTGATGAAAAATGGTTTACAGATCCCAGGAACAACCAAGATTTTCAAATTGAACTGGGCAAGTGGTAGTATGAACAATTCAAATAATATGGGGAACAACATGGGCCATAATATGAACATGAACAACATGGGAATGAATAATATGGGTGGTATGAATATGAACATGGGAAACTCTCAAAACAATGGAATGGGTCAAAGACAAGACTACGCTACTGATTTCCCAATTTTTGTTGGTGATTTAACTCCAGATATCACGGATACCAAATTGTTTGACTTTTTCTTAACCAAGTACCCATCGACATTATCGGCCAGAATCATGATTGATCCTGTCACAAACAGCTCAAGAGGATATGGATTTGTCAAATTCTCAACAAAGGAGGAACAAGTTAGTGCATTGAATGAAATGAATGGAGTCATTTTATCGGGAAGACCTATCAGAGTCTCTACAGCCGCTCAAAAGGCCAAAACAAATCAATTACCAAATCAACCAAATTTAAACCAAGCATTAGCATTACAATCTAATCCATTATTATATAATTCTAATTTACCAATTCCAAATCAATTCCATCCACCATTAAACCAATTCACTGATCCAAATAATACCACCGTTTTCATTGGTGGTCTTTCGACATCAGTTACTGAAGATGAATTAAGATTACATTTCCAACCATTTGGTGATATTATATATATCAAGATTCCAATTGGTAAAGGGTGTGGGTTCGTTCAATATGTTTTGAGATCTAGTGCTGAATTAGCTATTACTAATTTACAAGGTTTCCCAATTGCAAATTCAAGAATTAGATTGAGTTGGGGTAGATCAAATTTCATTAATAATAAGCATCAACCAATCACAAATCAAATGAACGTTTCTTATTCAAAAGTTGAGCCAAGTCCATTATATTACGGATCTATTGGTGATAATTCAATGGGGGGTTTTCAAATTGAAAATAATGATTTCGAAACCATGAAAAACTTAAGTTATGAACCAACTGATCTAGTTGATGTCAATAGATTTAACGAGTTATATTTAGCTGCCAGGGAAAACAGATTAGACAGATTAGAGAATAATTCTAATGGATATCCACTAATTTAGTTCATCAGCTTTGCCTTCCAAATTTTCCAAAAGTATTATTCTGTTATAGCATTTTTTTCAAGTCTGATTTTTAAAAGTTACCATTCCAAAGTTCTTAAAATTTTATTGCTTTTATTATTAATAGTTATTTGAATTTTTTATTTTGAGCTCATATTTATATTGTTATTATTTTTTTGATATATTTTTAAAATATATTTATGATGAAAAGTTATGTTGATTTTAATTGGTGTTACTAAATCAAATTATTTGCTATATATTATTATAAATTGGGTTTTAAAGCATATTGCATTTTATCATTGAGTCATTATTTTTTTACAAATTTGGCTTTTACATTTATTTATTAAAATTGTTTTACTAAAATTATATATTTTTCTATTAGATATTTATTTCAACTTACTTTTAGTTTTTATTTTCATATTTTATATTTCATTCATGTTTGTCTTTCACTCCACATAATTGTTGTACATTTATTCCATGTTAAAACATTTGGAAATAGTTCAAAGAGCTACAAAATTTATGAAGTATAGATTAAATCAATTAATGCAGAAATTTGTAGGTTAAAAAAAAAGAAAGATATATAAATAAGTAAACAACCCCTTAATAAATACTGAACATAAGTTTCCCCTTTTAAATTGTTTTGTCAGGTCTAGCAGATAAATAAACAGCTTCTTCTTCATTTCTAGCACCGAAAGCTTTAGCTAAACCATCATGAGGATAAGTTCTTGGTATAGCGATTTTTTCAGGAGGGAAGAAAACAGCTATGACAGTAGCAAATGCACCGACGGCAACAAAAAATGATAAAAAGTTTCTTACAGCAGTTTTATCATCAACAATATCATGATAATCTGGAGACCACATATTGTGGAAATCATCTTGTGCGTGTAAAGTTTCATTGAAGTTTCTTCTATTTTGTTGATCATCATACTTCAAGTAAGGATTTCTATATTGATATAAGTCTTTTTCAAGATTTGGATAATCTCCTAATAATGGATCTTCAACATCTGATAATCTGGAGGTTGAAGCTAAATGAGTTGTACCAGTTGAAGTAGAATGTAATCTGAACAAGTTGATGGCTTGAAAGGCCCTAGCCTTTGGTAAGCCACTGATACCGATCTTGGAAAACATAATGATAATCTGCTCAGACTGTCTTGATGTTGTATATACTTCGAAACACTGTTTTTTCTTTTCGGTAATCACAAAATGTGAATATTCAATTGGTTTAACCAATAATTGACAGTTTAATTTTCGCGAATTTTTTTTACTCAATGCACTTTCTGTCACGAATGCATACTGAGATTTGAATTATCTATCTAGCGTAATCGATTATATAATCATGTTATATTGACACGCAAGATTTTGACAGATTTTTTACAATTTTTTGAACCTCCAAAAACTTTCAATTTTGATTTTCAAGAACTAAAAAGTTCGCGATTTTTGCCTTTTATTCAAAACAATCGAACAAGATTATTAAAAAATCGTATTTTTGAAAAAAAAGAGTCTTTAAAAGCTCCAATTTATTTGCTTTAGTCTCCTCAAGTAAAGCTGCTTTATTATTTTTAGTCTAATCAGAACTAATTACTCAAATTACTCTTCAATCAAAAGAAATTGTTTTAAATATCAAAATGTCACGCCCAACAGGGCGTGTATTACGTCGGCGTCATAATTCTGATGATGAAGGAGATAACAGTGACGTTACTGTTCTTGCTTCGAATTCTTTGGATGATGATACAAGCCAAATAAATAATGAATCAAAACTATCAGAGAGAAAGAAAAGAAAGCTATCGGATGATCAAACTACTCCGAAAAAATCACATCAAAAAAATCATGCCAGCTCAAATGGAAAAACGAATAATCAATCAAGTGCTAAACACAATAGCCATCGAGAAGATGAATCAAATGCAGAACTGCCGAATGATTTGGAGTCCAAGAAGGAAAAATTAGCTCAATTAGTTGCTGACCATTCAATATTAACCAATGAATTATTTCAATTAACTGAATACAAGTCTCTTGTTTACTGGGACCCTCTTAAGAATTCACAGGATAAATCTGAATTATATGAAAACTTCAAAAATGATCATAAACTAGATTGGAATGATGAGCCAGAATTACATAATGATTTGCCTCTTAGACTTCAAAGAAAATTAAAGTCTCAATCAGTGAATCCACACAAGGAAGAAATTTTACAGAGGGCCAAAGTCTTGGAAATCTCACAATTGAACCAGTCTGAATCTTCTTCAACAAATCCAACTACTAGCAGATTCAAAGCTAAAACTGCACCTTCTCCTAGCATACGAAACAAGAAGAAAGGTATTGTGTTTTCATTAGATGATGATTCAAAGAATCGATCTGTAAGTCAATCAAATCTTAAAACTGGAGATTTGGAACAGTTAGAGATTAAAGAGAATCAGGAGGATCAAGAGGAATCATCAGAATCAGAAGTTGAATCAGAAATTGAATCAAATAAATCGATCCCCAAAACAAACATCAAAAAAATCAAACTTAATATTTCTGTACCAGCACAACTAATAATGCATCCATCAAATAAACCAGAACCTAAATTCAATTCTGTCAACGATTTTTTGAACTCATATAAATCACTTGATGAAGATGTGACAGTCGAAGAATATGAAAATTTCATAGATCAGCAATCCACTCTATTATCAAGATTTTCGAAAGGTATAAATAATCACATTTTAAAATTGAATGATAATTGTGATAGGATTGAAAAATTACCTTTGCCCCCAAAATTTCCAGACCCAATAAAAATTAAAGCAACGCATTATGATCATTTATTAGCTCAAGGCATGAATATGTCAAAATTAATAAGTGATTCAAGAAAATCTCATCAAGTGAAAGCCAAAAAAATTGCAATGATGATTGAGCAACATTTCAGAAGAAAAGCTGGTGAAGGTGATAGATTGAAGAAAGAACAAGAAAGGAAATTAAAAAGTATTTCAAGATTAGCTATGCAAGCTGTCAAGAAGAGATGGAATCAAGCCGAGAAAGTATTTAGATTACTTCAAAAGGAGAGAGATGAAGAGGATAAGTTGATAAAGGGGAAGGAGCATTTGACGCAAATGTTGGAACATTCTACTCAATTATTGGAAGCTCAGTTAAATCAGAGAGAGGAAGACGAGTTGAATGACAAGCAAGACCAAGAAATACATGGGTCTTGCAATGAAAGTGGAAGTGATGCCGAAGAGGTCAAAAAACAAAAGAAATCAGATGATTCAAATCTAACTGTTGAAGAGTTAAGAAAGAAGTATGCTGATTTAGATGATTTCAAGATGTCCGTTTCTAATAGCCCGAGATCCAAAACGAATTCTGACGTGAGCTCAGCATCAGAAAATGAAGAATCAGAACTGGAGTCAGAAGTGACCTTGAGTGGTAAAAATTCTTTGGCTGCTTTGTATGAATCGAATGATGTTCTTGCTTTTGAACCAACTGATGTACAATTATCAGAATCAGTTGAATTGACAGAAGAAGAGAAGGTAGCTTTGGCATCACAACCTGAACATAATCCTTTATTGGATAGTGATTCTAAACTGTCAGACTCGGATGATGAATCTTTGAATAGTAATTCAGATTCAGAGTTGCTTTCTGATGAATATGATGATGATGATGATGGCGCAGAAACAGAGAATAATGGATTAGCTTCATTGTTTGGTAAAACTGTTGATGAAAGTGATGATGAATCAGTGCATTCTACGAAAAGTAATAATGATAAAGATTCCACCCCCGTTTCAACTCCTGAAGATGATAAAGAAGTCAAAGATAATAATGGTGTGGTGGATGTTCCTCTTCCGTCATTGTTGAAAGGTAACTTACGTCCATATCAAAAGCAAGGTTTGAATTGGTTAGCAAGTTTATATAACAATAACACCAATGGGATATTGGCAGATGAAATGGGTCTCGGTAAAACAATCCAAACTATTGCATTAGTATCTTATTTAGCTTGTGAGAAGGGAATCTGGGGGCCACATTTAATTGTTGTTCCAACATCTGTGATGCTTAATTGGGAAATGGAATTCAAAAGATTTGCTCCCGGTTTCAAAGTCATGACTTACTATGGTAGTCCCCAGCAACGTAAAGATAAAAGAAGAGGTTGGAATAATCCAGATGCCTTCCATGTTTGTATAACCTCATATCAGTTGGTTGTTCAAGATCATCAAGCATTTAGAAGAAAAAGATGGAGATATATGATTTTAGATGAAGCTCATAATATCAAAAATTTTAGATCTACTCGTTGGCAAGCATTGTTGAATTTCAACACTGAACATAGATTATTACTTACTGGTACTCCTTTACAAAACAACATTATGGAATTATGGTCTTTATTGTATTTCTTGATGCCTTCAACCAAAATCAATCAAGCCATGCCTCAAGGTTTTGCAAATTTGAATGACTTTCAACAATGGTTTGGTAAACCGGTTGATAAAATATTAGAGTTGGGTGGAGCAGAAGCTGATTTTGAAACCAAGAAAACTGTTTCAAAATTACATCAAGTCTTGAGACCATATTTGTTGCGTCGTTTGAAAGCTGACGTTGAGAAACAAATGCCAGCAAAACATGAGCATATTGTTTATTGTCGTTTATCAAAGAGACAAAGATTTCTTTATGATGATTTTATGTCAAGAGCTCAAACTAGAGAAACATTGGCTTCAGGTAACTTCTTATCCATTATTAATTGTTTGATGCAATTGAGAAAAGTTTGTAACCATCCAGATTTGTTTGAAGTTAGACCAATCGTTACGTCCTTTGCAATGAGTAAATCTGTGTCGTCTGATTATCAAATCAAAGAAATATCAGTCAGAAAATTAGTGAGAAATGATGACGAAGTTAACTTATCAGTATTGAACTTATTGCCAAGCACACATGAGAGTCTCAATACATTCACTTCAAAAACAATTCAAAAATATAGAGCTGATAGACAGCTATATCTAGAATGCAAAAAATTAGATGACGTTTTGAATGAACCGGTAAATCCAAATTTCAAAAACATCGAAGAATACTATAAATATTTAAAGTATCAAGAACAAATCGATGCCAGAGATCACATTAGGCAGGTTTTATATTTGAACAGCTTGAGATGTCAGAAGCAGCCATTGTATGGGAAAAATCTTATTGATACTTTAACTATAGCTGACCCATCTGTTTCGAAAGAATTAAAGTGTGATAGTATTTCTGAAATGATGATGTCTGTCGATCAAAGATCCGAATATATGAAGGATAGTATAGAAAAGTTCTCGTGTGTTACACCAGCAGCTGTTGCTTTAGATATGAAGGAGTTGGTGTTACCAGCTGATATCAAGAATGAGTTGAGGCAAGAATCTCATATTGAAACTTTGACCAAACCATTCCATCAATCACAGGTCAAATTATCAATTGCATTCCCAGATAAATCATTACTACAATATGATTGTGGTAAGTTACAAAGACTTGCAACATTATTACAAGATTTAAAAGATGGTGGTCATAGAGCACTAATTTTCACGCAAATGACAAAGGTGTTAGATATCTTGGAACAATTTTTGAATATTCATGGTTATAGATATATGAGATTAGATGGTTCCACGAAAATTGAAGATCGTCAAATTTTAACTGAAAGATTTAATACCGATCCTAGAATTACATGTTTTATATTATCTACAAGATCTGGTGGTTTAGGTATCAATTTGACTGGTGCAGATACTGTTATTTTCTATGATTCTGATTGGAATCCTGCTATGGATAAGCAATGTCAAGATCGTTGTCATAGAATTGGTCAAACAAGGGATGTTCATATATATAGATTTGTCTCTGAATTTACAATTGAGTCAAATATTTTGAGGAAAGCAAATCAAAAGAGACAATTAGATAACGTGGTTATCCAAGAAGGTGATTTTACCACTGATTATTTTGGTAAATTTTCTGTGACGGATTTATTGGGAGATTCAGCTAAGGGCTTAGATATTAATGCTAATAAGCCTCTAATTGGTGACACTGCAGGTGGTAATATCGAAAAAGTTTTAGCACAAGCTGAAGATGATGATGATGCAGCAGCAGCTAATGTGGCTATGAAAGAAGTTGAACTCGATGATGAAGATTTCGATGAAAACAAGAACGCTGCTCAATCTCAATTACCTTCCTCTACAAACACACCATCTCAAACACCAGCACCCAATTTTGAATCTCCAATGGACAATATTACCAACAATACTAACATCAACGAAGAGATAGAAGATATTGATTATGAGGATGGCGTGGGTCATATTGATGAGTATATGATCCGCTTTATTGCTGAAGGTAACATGTGGGATTAAGTATATCCCTATTTATTTTTTTATTATGTAATTTTATGATGATTAAGGGATGATTGTATAGTACTATTTAATCTAATTTTTGTTATGATATTCCTTTGCGCTGCTCTTGTGGATGAATGGAGATATTTAACTTTTATCTTGTATCTTGAACGTAACTCAATATTTCTATGTCACCTAACTACATGAGTCTAGTCGTGACCACATATATACTATTACAAGAGCTTTGGGTCGCTTCGCTCCCAGCCTTGTTTTGGCTTGTCCGCCGGGTAGTGTATAATAATGTGTACGTACGTAGCTGTAATATTTACTACTGATTTAAAATATCGTTATATATAACAGCTTAATTATTATAAGGAAATCATGTATAATCTGATACATTCGGAGTTTCTTTTCGCTATTAGCTGACAGATGCAGTCATAATTTAAGTTTACCACTAAATGTGTTGTCCATATCGTATATTAATTCACAATATATAGTGCTGGTATGAATCAAGAATCTGCAAAGTCATTCATAGTTAGAGCCTGGAATTGAGTCGAGTTTTCTAACTTGAAGTTTGAGCTTCAATATAATATCTGGTAATTACTAAGTATAGCTGACTCTTCAAAATTGGCTCATCTCATGATCATCTAAATTATCCACCACTTGAAGGTAATGCAATTAGTATTGATTAAAATAGGATCATCGACGTCCTTCCGTGAGTGTTATAATGGTTTATCGATCAGGAAGTCTTCAAACGTACGCTCCAGTCCAACTGAAAGTTTTCTCATCAGTTTGCTACTATCTAAAAACTGAGTTTCATAATATTCATGCAATTCATATTCTCAAATCACGTAATTCAAGAAATTCATATATATTGTTTCTCAACCAAAATCTAAGCCATATCCTCTACAAATTCTTGACAAATTTTTTTACGTTCATCTACCTTTCGGCCAACTTGGTTTCAGCTCAAGCTTAACTCTCGATCAAGCTCATCATTCTCATCAATTACTGATCAGTCATTTCGAACTCTAGGATTAAGCTTAACACTTAAGTACAGTTAGAAGTCTTCATTATATACCCCGGTAGCCCAACTGAAAGCTATATGTACTATTGGTGGGGCACCAACTGGTTTATAAATTACACAGCCAGTGATTTAAAGGGGGTTTGAGGCTTTCAGTCGATTATATTGAGCGTTTCTGAACGCTATGGACAAACAGTGGACGTCGTTAATTATAAACAAAGTTTAAAGTGGATTATCAGATTTTCATCCTGCCGAGTCGAATGGACATCCAGACCCATCATCACTACTTTCAATGTCATCAGCTTGATTGTCTGTTTCTTGATCAGCTTCCATTAATATATATATATATATATATATTGAGATTGCATATATTCGGCCACACTCTCTAATAGATCTATCAATTTATAATTAGTATTTAATATTCGACGTTCAGCCAAGTCAAGTACTGGCTTTTTGTTCTCCCTAGCCTGTTCTTTATTCTGGGGATATCAGAACCAGCATCAAGTAAATTCTCTATGATGAAATTACCATGTTCAACTTTTCAAACGTGTATCTGACAGCTAAATGCAGAGGTTCTACTTTCAAGTTTTGTCCCATTAAACCTAAATTCTGTCATATATTAATCCGAGGAAGTAGTCAGTTTTCAAAAATTGTCCCATTAAGCTTTCGATCAATCGTTTCCGGTGAAGCAGTTTCTCAAGATTCTACGTCTCAATTACGGTGACCATTTTATAGATGTCGACCCCAATACCAAGACACCCACTGCAATACTCCCGGCACCAATCATCGAGCTATTATAGATCCTTATTGGTATATATAGTTTGTCAGGATACATCCGTTTCGAGGGCTTCATCATCATGTATTTCATTAGCAGGTCGTCTTTCTTGGAATTAACGTTGGTTAATTCTCCTGCAGCGTACATATTATGGATAGGAATGATTAGGTTTCAATATTTACCTATTAAGTAAACGTTTCTCGATCAATCAGCTTTAAATAGTGAATTGCAACTTGTTCTACAGACCACCAGAGTGAGGTGCGAGCTTCTAAGGGCTAATTGAGAGTTATTCGATATTGGTTATGAACCCATTCGCGAAAATTTAAAAAATTCAAGAAATCAATTGTAAGCTTTTAACCAAATCACCCATCAGAAACACTCTAACTCCTGCTACAGTTGAGATATTCAAACAGGAAAACCTGGAGAATGATCAGAAAGGTACAGCAAAGTTATATTTCTCAAATTAAATTGAGAAAAACTTGAATTAGAAAAAGTTAGAACACATGCATATAACTTTGACGCATCTAATTAATTGCAATTTAAAAAAACCAACTATACTATCCACAAAAAAACGACTTTTCTACGCTCTATTATATATAGATTGCCAATAAATTAGAGAACACGAAGATCTTGAGAAACTATTATAATATTATAAGATCTACCAGTACTACTTATATATATTGCCAACGTCGTCTGTGAAACTAGCTGTTAAATCAATTGAACCACTCAATTGTATTATAACTCTCTCTAAGATAACCGGAATAACCAAAGTACTAGTATTCGAGATAACTCAGCTTGAAATTTATAAAAGTCAGTGGGCAAATCAACAGTTTTTAATTCAATTATATAATTAGCCTGCACTTTAAAATTTCTTGAACAGAAGCAGTCAGGCATTTATGGTACTTACTACTCCATTACAGTTTTCCAGCTTATTTTACCCATTCTATCAATGATGGCACAAATTCAAAATTTCTATTTTTGGTGAAAAGTGTTGAAATTCAGGATTTAATGTAATATTGCTATTTGTGAGATCTAGTTTGATCAATTAGATTTTCAGGATAACTTAGTTTGAAATTCCCAAGAGGATCATCAGCATCTTCAAAAAGCTCCCAGTCATGGGTGGAAATTCTAAATTAATAGTGGTTGCAGCTATTAGTACTTGGAGTTTCGTCATACTCCTGAGATCTAATTGAGTATAATTTAATTGATTTATATAGTACTTCATTATAGAAAGATCCAATTTTGTTACATTCTTGAGTTTTTCAAAGTGATTTGGCTCTCTGATTTTCATTTGACAAATATTCTTCAATACTAAACTTTCTAAATGATGTAATTCCAGCTTAAAAATGGGAGATATGTGATCAATGTGTGACATCTTATTTGAGCACAAATCCAACTCTCTTAATTTATAAATTTGAGAACTTCTGTATCTGGGCGCTTATAATTCTTATATATAGCGGGAATCTGATATAATTATACTTCCACTCAAATCTAGCTAGCACCCTGATATTAGATCTAGAACCAAAATCGAACTCTCCTGATCAATTTACCATCATACTTTATTTTGAAAACTTTGACACTGTTTAATGGCACTTCGTTAATAATTCTTTCAACCATTGATCGATCATTCATGAGAATCCAGAATATAATCAATTTCCAACTTCGAATGCTGCAATTTTTCAAATATACCGTTAGATCTCTGATCATTAACTCTGCAATTCTTGATCCTGGCCTGCAATATATATAATTACACAGCTAAATTTATTAAATGGAATTTCAAATTCTAATTTCTTGTGAACCTTTCTGGAAATTTTTTTAAAACGTAAAAGAAAAATACCAATTAACCAGCCCATGTAATTACCGTCTCCATATAATATTAGTATGGTTATAACTTACAAGTATTATATTATACATCATAGATAAAAAGTATAAAGACTGATCAAGTCCTAGCCATTTCCCTTGAATCATCGTGTCGCAACTGGGAAATTTTGACTTTTGTTTCCGGTATGAGATTTTCTACTGGTCGATGAATATTGGAGAATGCACCGATCTCAATATTCATACTTCAAGTACACACGGCTTGTTGATCACATTTTGTCCAATAATAATGATTGTTAATTTATATCATTAAGACTTATACCACTCCTCCATCAACTTAATCCAAGTACATAACTGTAAACATTGCTCGAGTCTTGCTGATTGTGCAAATTTAAATTGATATCAAGCAAATAATCACGTGACCATCTTCCAGGGCTCATAATATATAAAGATTATGATCAAAGATCAAATTTATAACAACCTATTTTGCGAGTTTAGCGTTGCAAAAATTAGGATAAGTTGCACTCTCCTATTAGCATTGTTGAATATTACAGATATTATGGGCTACTTTCTTCATTATTCATATGTCTTCTTTTCTTTCTTTCCAGATGCTGTCTAATTGCTGGAAACCAGGCCATTTTCACATACTATTCAATGAGTTGGGTAATTGAGTCCTTTTGTGTTGGTAATTGAATCCGTTTGTGTTGATACACAAAACCAATTTCTTCCGCTACAGCGATCAAGCGGTAAGTTTGTCATTTGTATTCTTCTCTGCAATTATATCTCCTCTAGTGATAAATCAAAGAAAATTGTTTGATCTCTTATCATATATATTATAGTGCATTATAAGTTTTTCAACGTTTGATCAAATTAAAGAGAATGTTTTTCAAGTCAAGATTAGAGAATCCAGATGTTATTTCAAGGAGAGAAAGATTCAAAAGTTGCTTCAAAATTAATAACAAAGCTGATTGTTCTTCAAATTCAGATAGTTTTACAATTGAGATTATATCCTACAGCCATCAAAATTGTTCTGCTTCTTCCAATATGAGTAGTGAATCATCTATTGAAGATGGATCTATTTTCACAAATCAAAATGGGGAGAATGATTACGATGAGATTTGTGCTACCCTGTTATCTGTGTCTGAATCTGAGTATATGAGTGATGCGCTGGTTGGTTTCTCAGATGAGAATTATGGTGCTGAGTTTCCCCTGATCTCTGGTGAGAGTTATTGCCTGGTCATTGGAATATATTGTATCAGTGATATAGATTCAGTTGATGTTGAATCAGGGGCTATAATGGCTATATTCCCTGATGCTCTGAAATATGTCAAGTCGCCTGCCCGTAAATGCATTATTGATCAGAACTTGGAGAATTTTGAGGATATCAAGGTTGATTCATCAGAGCTTCAGAGGATTGGACAACTTGCTTCATATGATGATGATATTATAAAAGATATGATGAAATTCTTAGATACCATGGAATTACCGTTATCTCCTCACAAAAGCTGTATGAATGCAAGACTGGTGGATGAAAGCTTCAAGAATTCCCGAAAAAGTTTCAGAGGACTCCTCAAGAACCTTTTGAAAGAAGTTGGGATGCTATTCAAATCATGCTTTGGTAAAGAGATTATCGACTATACCATTGATACTTCATCATACAAAGATGAATTGATTCAATATATTCCACATTCAACGAGTGAAACATCATCAATAAAAACTCTCATGTCGAATGATTATTTTGCTGATTATGATAATGATGATGATGACTATGAAAGTGAAGCAAGCCCTATGTTGCCTTTCAGGACTGATAATAAATATGACACTCAAAATTTTATTTCAGATAATGACTGTTATTCGGTTGGTTGTGACGTTCCATTGAATGATGACATCCTCATCAAGGAAATTTTAACTCTTTTAAATTGTCATGGAAGAAATTTGTCAGAAATTGATACTAAAGATGCTTATTCTTTAAGAAGTGCTGCTGATGGTAATACAACTGATAAAATTACGAATAAAGTCGACCTTGACAAGTCCATGGATGATATATCTGGATTGGCTTTAGGTCCGCGTGACTCTGGTGATATCCTGGAGTGTATCCTGAGTGTTGATATGGATCTCATTATTGCTGCCTCATTCAAGGAAGAGGAAATTAAAAAGTGTTTGAATTATATGTCACAGATAGATAAGACTCTCTTGTCATTACTGACACGGTTATCGTGTGCAGATATTAGTGATAAACTTTGCCTCTCCGAAGTTATTCAAGCTTGTGAAAGCTCGATTGAGGTGATATAGAAGGAGATATACCAACTACGGTTGTAGTTGGTTTCTTCTTGTTGTTGTTTTCTGTTTTCTGTTTTCTGGTTTATTTTTATTTCTGTTTTTATTTAAAGAGCTTCGTTGAGCCTTTCTGTTAGGAGATTGCAAATTGAAAGATCAGTTTATTAGCTTGAAAGAAGGGAAGTGAGGTGGCGGCCCGCCTAAATGAACTCTACTAACATCTATTTTAGGATAGTTACAATTTTCCAGAGCACCTCAGACATGAAGGATGGCAATCATCGATATAAAGGATACTTCCGTGGAAGTTCCTCCCCTCCAGATGAAAGAAGTTGAGATAGCAAACGGATGCATAAGCACCTTTGCCAGCTTCTTATCCCTGACTGGAAGGTGTTATCAGGTTCTGACCTGGTTTTTATATATTTTGAGAAGCGGTTTTCAGGGAAACTGACTTGGCCTGAAACATAATGGTGTGTAATTGGAGTTTTGGAAATATTCTTTAAACGGGTGTCAAGCTTTGAGATTTTAGGTTCCTGATCCGATCTGAAACTTTTATCAGAGCCAAATACAACTGTTGAAATCAAGAAGCGATCTCTGAAGGAAACTCTTTGAATTGTATATATACGGTTTTAAAATAATGATTATCAGTATCTGTTATCTTTCTGAGTAAACCAGATAAAATATATTGATTTGGTAATTGTGTTTTGTTATCCACATTTTTCCAGCAAGAAAGAAGGAAATGCAGCGTTGGTTAAACTCATATTGTCAGTAAAAAAGTTAGTAGATACTAGATATCGTATTTGCAAGTTAGTCTTAATTTCAATTGTTACCTCAATTGATGTCACTTAAATCTTCTTTTCGAGTGTCATTTTTAATCGTTGATAAATAACATCTTCCGATTTTTTTAATCATTCCCAGTTCGCCAAACGTCTGCTCCTCAATTTGAGGCGTTTTTTTATCTTCTTCGAGGAATTGAATCTTATATTTTAGCTTGCGAGCTGTAAATTAATCATTATATACACGTGAAGAAATATTGACCGTAAGGATTCGGGAACAGTGCACTTCTAAGTTCTAACATTAACCAACTCCGAGTAGTTAGCTCCTGAAAGAGACAATTTCAACCTTCATTCGTGGTCTTTTTTATCTCTGATTCTTGCCTTCTTATCTAGCTAGGAACCGACAATAATCTATACCTTAGTTCTGTAAAACTGTATTTACGCATCCAACCCCTGATCCTCTACCTCTTCATTTATAGCTATGTTGCAACCTTTTTGACTTGTAATCTGAGGATAATTGGTGATAATACTAAACTGTATCTCAAAAGGTTGTTTTGGAACTTTTGTAGCTGTTGTCGATTTTATAGCAAGCTAGCGGCTGATTATATTTGACATACCAGCTTCCATTAACATGATTCAGATAATTGAACTGAAATATCTTTGTAATATCACCAATTGGTAGTTCTCTTCATCTACTACTCAGCGGCTACTTCAATTTTGAATTAATATGAGTAACTTGACATTCAATCTTCCATTCTGTTTTTTGCTCATAAATAACACATCATGTGGCAATAACCTGTGAATTGTGATAGAATCACCATCCTGGACTCGAGTCTGGTCAATGTTAAAATTGGGATTGCTCAACTCATTTTATATAGAATCCAAGACGGAAAAGAATGTTCCAATTCGTCTGTATTACGTCACGTTATTTTGCAACCAGCAATAAACGTCAAGATTTAGCAACATCAACTGTCATTATTGAAATATTCAATTACAGACACAGATATCCTTAATTGCTATAAAAGTAGCCGTATTCCTCGATATATATTTATATCAACTAAATTAAAATTACGTCCTATATTAATTACCTACCAATTTTAATTGATAGCATATTTTATACAAATTTAATACATACAAAATGGGTGAACCAGTGAGTACATGATTTCAATCTAGTCCACATCTAGTTAGATATTTAGCAAGCTTTGACCTTGATGGCAGGCTGGAAGATCAGTGAATATATAACTAACTAGTTCAGGTTAAATACTTTTATCAAGGTGAGAAAAATGATTTTATCATCTTCGTTGATTCAGCAGATTTGGCTCATAAATACAAGAAAGGAGACACAACAATTCCTTTGATTGACATTGTTTCAATATACAAAATCTTCTCAACTAGAGCTGGTGGTGCTGAAGGTGTCTTGGATGAAGCTTCCAAAAGCGAAATCTCCAACGAATTTGGTAGCTCAGATGTCGATGAAGCAATCAAGAAAATCTTACATACGGGAGTTCCAAAGGAATCGGCTGGGAAGACAATTGGCAAAATATTTGCCTCTCACAATGATTCGATGGGTGGTGGTGCTACTGCAAACTAGAATATCTCATTAAAATTGCATGACACTAGACAGATTTGGTATTGATGACCGCTGTTTTGTTACATAGTTTATTTTGAGTTCTTAGAAATCTTCCTCTGATTGTAGAAAATGGGAACCTATCTTTACACTATATTAATCCTCCAAAGACGTCTTTATTATCTTCACCATAATCAATAGCTTTTCGTATTATTTTCAAATAAGCCAACCATAAGCTTTCGAAACATTGATCCACTCGTACCCGTGTTTCGCTTTAGCTCGCAACTTGAAGAACCAGTTCCTTGACTTATTATCTCAATTTGATTTATATCCTTTTCCTTTGTTTCAGTCTGCTCTTTGCTGGTTAATTGTTCCTTTTTGATATCGAGGTTAATTTTATCGTTCGCATTTTCCACTTTCTCACCAAACTCCAGTCTCTGCAGTGATTCATCACCCAGTTCATCTAAATAGGATCCCTTGAATGATCTCAAGGACCCCACTCTTAACAGACTCCAACTACCAGTTTTCTTTAGACTTGATTTTTTCTTTAAAGTGGCATTATTCCGAGTATCCCTTTTAACACAATAAAGGGGTAATTCCTCACTATACACATCTTTCATATTGATTTCACACCAAGCTCTCTCGGTCTTTTTTATTTCAACCGTCGATTCGTAGCTCCCAAATTTTTCTTGGTCCAAGTAGCTTTGATCAAGTATCTTTGATGATTGGAAATGTAGAATTCTAACAGTGATAACTCTTGAAAAATAGCACTGAGTAACATATTTGTTGCTACATTTATCAACACAAACCTCCATGGGAGCAATATATGTCGGCACGAATACTGACAACTTTTGATATCTAGTTGGCTTTGATGCAGAATAATCAAATTTATAAGGCCCGTTAACGAAATTTATCAAAAGAACAAGCTCATCTTTCCATATATTGAATTCTTCCAAGCTCAAAAATGATAACAAAATTTCAAAGATCCCATAGTCCTTTTCAAATATCAATTTCAAGGTATAGGGATATAACGCATATAAACCACTAGAGTCACCAGAGCCAACTTCTAATATTTTACAACAAGCTAAAGGGATAACGAACTTTGGATCAAATCTTGAGTTTTTAGAGCAATCAGCAAGCACTAAATGTGATTTAAATAGAAAAGCCCCCAACAAGAAATGCGTTACCTGATATTCATTCCATATTCCAACAACAGATCCTGACAAAACTATTCTACCAAAAAACTCCGAAGGAAAACTCAATTGACAATAAGTGAAATTCAATAGCCCATAAATTTGTTTAGTTTTATCTTTCATTTTCGACTCTTTATAGTTATCATTAATCTGCAGTAGGTCCTTTCGAATAGAATTAAGATTAGATGTGATTGATTGAAAACAGACAGCATCATCAGCAGCAGTGGTATATTTAAGCAAAGATTCCAAAATCAATCTATACTTAGCAATTCTCGAGACAGGTCTTTGAACCAAAGACAAGAAAGATAGATCCTGATGTCTTCCATTTGGTTGCGTTGTTTCTAGAAATGATTCACAACCCTTTGTCCAAGACTCATTCAAAGTTCCGACTGATTCAACTTTTGTGCTTTTCATGAGTAATAGAACATCTTCGTAAACGTTACAGTACTCTTCATATAGCAAGGTACTTATACCTCTTTTCGAAACCAACGTAGCTATAACAGCAGCGACATAAGGAGATGGCAAATGAATATCTGAAACAACATTGTCTTCACTCACTATACTGACAGAGGGAGAGCACATGGATTTTAGTGTGTGTTCCTTCATAACCTTTCTCAACCTAAAGAGTAAATCATCGTGATGAGAGATCAACAACCGAATATATTTCTCAATCAAAGCAACAGGAACACCACAATGGTAAGGATTCAAGTCAACTATAGGTTCAATGTATATGGATAATAGCATATTCAAAGAAGTAATATAAGTCTCCTCACTCTCTATTAGCTCTTCAATGACCCTCTGCCTCTTATAACTTCTATTATACATTGTATTATCGGCTGGAGAAAATGAAACAGAAGCCCTAGGAGATTCTAAGGTTATTGGAGCAGACAAAAGTTGCTTGTCTGAAGTATGTGTATCACCAGAATTCAATACATTCTCAAAATGGTAGTCTTGATGAGGGAAATCACCAAAACCTGGAATGCCCACAGCCATATCAAAGCAACCAAAATTCTCAATACTTCTAGACCCACTAGACCTTGAGGTATTGCTTTTAATCAACCGCAAAGATGTCCCATTTTTCAACATTATCTCATCATTATCAAAGTTGGGGAAAGGGAACGCTTGATTTGTTGCACGATTTCCGAGTATAGCATCAGCGCTAGTATCAAACAGCGTATGCATTTTGGAGCTAAAGGGTGAAATTGAAGCATTGTACGAACTCTTTTGTTTTGGGTCTGTAGGGGATGAAAGGAATACATAGTCTGATTTTCTCAGTTGTTCATGTATAGTTCTTGGAAGATTTGGGGATGATTCTTGTCGTAAAATGGCAGCCAAATTTTCCCGCCCAGAGAAGGAATCTGGCAACACAATAGGAGACTCGATGGCTGAATAGAATGTTTCACATGAGGAGTTGATTTGCATCTTTTCTTTTGGCGGTATCTTCTTTTAAAGGGACGATTTCTTTTAAATAAGGCAAAAATACCAGTACCATTTTTGGCGTTCCATGAGCCACAAGCCGGAGGTGAATACCATCCATTTCAACATTTGCAAGAAGTTTGCCGCTCTGGATCTTGGTGTAACCTTTTGCAGTTACACAAAATCAGAATCACAAAAAGGTTATACACTTTTACGACGAGAGGAGGGTAAGAAAATACCAATGAGACGTTAATATGCGATGGTCGCGAGCCCTTATTTGGCCTCTATGAGCTTTTTCAGATGTTTCATTATGGAGCCAGACCAGATTTGTTCAAACTGACCCAGTTGAGTGTTTGACTTCGGTAGCGAAACAAAGAATGAGAAGATCCATTTACTCAGCCACCAGCATACCTATAAGGATGTTGGTTTTCCCAAAAAAGGTCACCATCAACACTTTTCCCCTTCGTCTTTTCAGTACTACCCTAGTACAATTAGCAAAAAAATCCAAAGGTAAATCTGGAAAAGCTTCGAAAGGAGAGCCAGAAGAAAATGAAGAAGTTGTTCCTTTTAATATCGACTTTGATGGTGCTGAACTGAAATTCAAGAAAGTTTTAGAAGCTCACAAAAAACTGATAACTGAATCTAAACTCGGAAAGGCCAACCCAGCTATATTTGATAAGTTGAGGATTGATACTGGCGACGGAGCAATCCCATTCACTTCATTAGCCCAGTGCTCAGTAAAAGGTGGTAGAAACTTGGTTATTACTGTCTTTGATCCAAAGCATGTCAAAAATATTGTCTCATCAGTATTAGCTTCCGGATTAAACATGAATCCTCAAGTTGACGCATCTAATCCACAATTATTGAAAGTTCCGTTACCTCCCTCATCAAGTGAAACCAAAAAGGAAATAGCAAAAGTGTTTAAGAGTGATTTTGAAAAATTCAAAAATGGTGGCCGTATATCTATCAGTTCTGTAAGAACTGAAGTATTGAAGGACTCTAAGAAAAGATCACTTTCCGATTTGGAGAAAAAAGTGGTTCAAAATTTTGAAAAAGTGGTGAAGAAATACACTGATTTATTGAATGATCAATACAAAGCAGCTGAAAAGAGTTTATTTTGAGAAGCTAAACTTTAGGAGCATGAAAATGGTGAAAACATAATAGAAGTTGCAGAAAATTTACACTGGGATATATTTGTCTTTTATGTGTCATTAAAATCTGTTCAAATGTATATAATAAATAGTATGACACGGAGGGTATCATAAGCATGAAATAGAAAGAAAAATATAGAAACAATTCATAATCAATTCATGGAAAGCATAATTCAGTGTAAATCATTTAGCATTTTTAGCCAAACTGCCAATACTTTTAATCCTTTCCCATAATCTCCCATCATAACCACCTTTATTCAATGCTTTAACAAAATTCCATGCCTTGTCACCGTTTTCGATCGGATAATCTAAAGGTTTTGGAATTTGAGTTGAGACAAATGGATACTTATCATAACACACAGATTTTGAGTAACATAATCCCGTCAATCCTTCTTCACCTCCAAATTTACCATAGCCTGAACCTTTGACACCTCCAAAAGGTAACTGGCAGACATAGAACGTAGCAAAATCGTTGATAGCAACGTTCCCTGTTTTCAAACTATTGGCTATGTTATTACAAATAGCATAATCACTACCAAATATTGACGAGCCCAAGCCATATATCGTGGAATTGGCAATGTTTATGGCATCTTCAGCGTTTTCAGCCTTCATTAACGTTAAAATTGGACCAAATACTTCATTTTGAGCAATTTTCATCTTGGGTGTAACATCAACCAAAAGAGTTGGTTCGAAATAATGGCCCTGAGGATAATTAGGATGGTTGTATTTTTTACCTCCAAAGATCAATCTGGCGCCTTCAGAGACAGCATCTTGAATCAAAGACTCCAAAGATTCGAACCTCAAGTCGGTTATAGTGGCACCCATATCGATATCTTCCAATTGATCAATATCAGAGCCTAATCTTAATTTTGGAACACGATCAGAAAGAATCGATACCAATTCATCATATACTTTAGGCAATGCTATAACTCTTTCAACGCCGATACAATTCTGTCCGGAAGATTGGAAGGTCCCTCTCATTATGATTGAGGAGACGTTCTTGACATCCTTCACATCATCCAATACGATCAATGAATCCTTACCACCCAATTCAACAACGACTGGAGTCAAGGATTTTGCGGCTGCTTCAACAACATGATGAGCAACAGCTTTTGAACCAATGAAAGTAATATGAGAAAAGCCTGGATGACTTGAGAAATAATTTGCATCTTCAGGCCAACAGCAGACCAACTGGACTAGGTTTGGATCGTGTCCGCAAACTTTCAAAGCCGACTTGGCGATTTCAATGAAGTAGCTTGAAGACCATAACACGCTTTCAGAACACTTTATGACAATACCGTTACCAGTAAAGATTGATGCAATTATTGGCCCCATGAGATTGTGGAAAGGATAATTCCAAGAAATCAAAGCTGCAACGACACCCATTGGCTCGTATCTGACCTCAGCACCTTTATAGCTCATTAAAACATTTGCAGGGCCTGGCCTTTTGGATGGCTTTAAAGTCTTTTCACCATGTTTTAAAATCCAGTTGATTTTCTCCAACGTAACTAAAATTTCACCCATTGAGGCATCGACTTTAGTCTTCCCACTGTCTCTACAGGCAACTCTGGAGATTTCTTCCTGGTGGTCACAAATGAATTCGTTCAAGGTTCTTAAAACCTGACGACGTTGAGCAAAAGTTGTTTTGGACCATGATGCTTGTGCTGTTTCCGCTGATGCTATTGATTCATTGATTTCGTTTCTGTCGCTTGATTTGAACTTCCCTAAAAACTGGCCAGTTGCTGGACAGTAACTTTGTATGTAGTTTGGCTCATCGGGACACCTTATAGACACTGGAGATAACCGTTTCCCTTTCCAATGAGGTTTAGCTTCATCTGGTGTTAATACTTGAAATTTTATTGGTTTTTCTTTATTGACTGATGAAATATACCGTTTGTACAAGATAAATGAGAAAGGTAAAATGATTGTAACGAAAAAGGACACAGATAATTGAATCGGCAAATAATCTGAGTTTATCTGAATCATATTGAAGTACCAAGCTCAGACTGCTCAGTTCATCACTTGTCAAGAAAGAAAGAATAGAATATTTTAGGCTTCTGAACGTTTTGGGCACCAAAACACGTTGAATTTTGGAACTGCGCGGGCACATAATCGCATTTAACCAACATAATTTCTGCGCATGATAATTATATAATTATGCTACAAAGAGAGAACGGTGTTGAATGAATGCTGGGGCACTGCGATCAGCTGGAGAAGGTGACGTTGATGTTACACACAAAGTTTTTTCGAATTTGCGGTGAACCCAAGAAGATCCACAGCTAAATTCATAAATTAAGTTAACCTGAGATATCTATCCATTTTAAACTAAAAAAACACTTTTTTTATTAAGACTTTACCATTATTTCCCGCCCACATTAAATATCTGGTGTAGTTCAAGTATGCCATTAATGTTTAGGCATTGATGTGTAATTCTGGAGTAGGTTTGATAACAGCATTAACCAACATTTGAACAACTGTAGATTTTTTCTCTTTGGAAGCAGCTTGGATCTTGACTAATTCTTCTTGAACAGAAGCATCTGCATTTTTGTCAGCAGCTTCATTTATACCTGAATGCTATATCTTGTTAGTAAATTGTGCTTGGCTTTTGAGTTATTATAATATTACGTACTTCAGCTTCGTATTGTTTCAACTCTTGTTCCTTTTTGGCCTTGTAAGCATCGATTTCAGTAGAGGCGTCGGATTTGGCAGCCTTCAAACGTTGGGTACGATCTTCTTCTGTTAGTATTCATTTTCTTATTCCATTCGCTTAGCCCACCTTAATACGGATATTGAGCTTCTATTGAGCTCTGCTAAGATGTTGTTTATACATACATTTTCTGGCTTCTTCAACGATAGCATGTGCATCTCTCTCAGCCTATAGGATTAGTATCGCTATCCAATAAACTCAATCCCGTTGGCTTTAGGTTGGGAATATATAATGATATACGTACTTTCAAAAGAGTTGCGATACCTGATTGTTGTGACTTCAATCGTTAGTGAAATTTTTCAGAAAAAGAGCCACACAGTAAACATGTACTCTGGGAGCAGCCACGTACCATGTTGAATTGATATTCTGTTTTTGATCTTGTGATGTTTCTGTATCGTTTACGAAGCTCTTTTTATCTTGTTTTATCAGGAGAAAGAGGAATTATCGAGAATAGTAGAGATTACCCGCCACTGGTACCGCCTAAAAGCTGATACTGTTCCAATACAGGGAATTAAGATCTATTTGGTACGGGAAAAAAAGCCATATCATCATTTCATAGTGTAGATACAAAATGGCAGAGAATCTACTTCAAGAGTTTTCCTACACAGCTCATTTTGCTGTTGTTGGTGCGCATTTCCCTCTACGGTCCCTGATTGTTGCAACTTCGATTTCATACACTATTTTTTTCACATTATCTGCAGGATTTCAAATATTTTTTTATTCATAAACAGCTTATGAAGTATAAGAAGATAACTTGCTCAAGACAGTGTTAGTGGTAAAAGTTGGCGATGTCCCAAGACCTTTGTTCGATATGCCATACAAATCCATTCAAGTACAAGTGCCCCGCATGTGGAATCAGGACTTGTTCAGCTAGTTGTGTCTCGAGACATAAACTACAAACCGAGTGCACTGGTTTAGTTGA
Source organism: Cephaloascus albidus (assembly GCA_030575015.1). Classification (NCBI taxonomy): domain Eukaryota; kingdom Fungi; phylum Ascomycota; class Pichiomycetes; order Serinales; family Cephaloascaceae; genus Cephaloascus; species Cephaloascus albidus. Next base: position 135,596 of record JAJMGN010000208.1, on the reverse strand, counting down.
TAGTACAAAATTCATTCCAAAGAAGCAACTAAATAATAATGATGTCAATAGAGACTATAACTTCTTGCTAGGCATGGATCGTCGTATCAATTTGGGAAAATCTGATATCAAAACAAACGCCAAAGGCGTATTCAAACGACACTTCAATCAACCATCGCAAAATAAAAGACAAAAAATGAATCCTAACACTACACATATCATAGATTCCAAGATTCAGAAACTTTTGGATATTTTCCCAGACTCCACCAAAACTGATAGAAAAGGTGTTACTGTCATTCAGATGCCTGCTGGTATGCAGAGATCCATTCAGAATAAAACCGGCTACGATAAAAAGCAGCAGTGCTTTGTATGGACAATTGAATGGGTGATACTAGACTTAGATGGGAAAGAGTTTCACAAATTCACAAGCTTCAGAGTGCAAGAGAATTTAAAGTTGGTTGATGCGTTCCCTTTCAAATTCATAGAAAGTCTTCTCTTGAAAGTTGCTGAGAATCCAGATAATTCGGAATATAAAGAGGTAACCAGTGAACATTTAGTCTTCTACATGAGAGATTTACTTAGTATGCAAAAGAAAATATACATGCATTTAGATAGTCAACAAACAGTCTCAGCATTGCTAAAAGACAAATTAGTGTTGGAATTTCCCACAATCTATATTGCATTGAGTGAGAAAATCCTATCGGGCCACAGTGTCAAATCATTATCGGTTTCGGATTCAGATAGTGAAGATGATTCACTGAGCAGTGATTCAAGCGATGAATCTAGTAGTGAGGATGATTCCAGCGGGGGCGAATCTAGTGATGATGAGGTTCCGGAGGAATCATCATCCAAAGTGGTGGTCAGCCTGGTACCTAATATTGAAGAAACGGACAAAGCTGAACAAAATACATCAGAAGAAGTAGCAGCGGCGGTAGAGGTAACACAAGAACAACAATAAAAAGGAGTGAAAGAAAGGTATTGGTTTTGAAAAACGAGAGAAGCATGAGCTATGTTAACATTAAAAATTTAGCATTTGGATAGCATATAATCAACACTACGATTGATTTAAAATTACATTTGTATATAAACGATAGTACGGGAATACAGAAAGTTGAATTATAAGATATTTATTCACCAAATTAAACCTTCAAGAAATGAAAACTATAAATGCAATACTATACTATAAGAAAAATTATGCTGCTCCAGCAGTCGTAGAGAAAGATTTGATCATAGTAGCCTGTTCACCAGATCTAACGATTTTTGAACCTGCAGAATCGTTCTTCAATGGAATCTCTTTGATTTCCATCTGCTGTTGTTTCCAAACCATTTCCTCTGACCCACCACTTAAGACAGCAATCCTCATAGTAGCCAATAAGTTATGAGCAGCATTGGAGTGATTATATACAGCACCGTTGAACACCGAGGTTGCATCTTTACCAATCGATGCCTTGACCAAAGCAACACCGCCTGGATGATCGTATATGAATGGAGTAACATCATGGACTATTCCTGACACTGCCACCAATGCTCTTTGGGGTGATGAGTTCTTAGCTAACCTTTTGAATTCTTCTGGTGAAATAACTGGTAATTTGTCAATTGGAACACCCCAGTTCAATTGGGCTCTTTTCTTATCTAAGATTTTTTGCTTTTGTTGTAAGATTAATTTTGTTATCGATATTTCATCAGCTTTTTGTAAATTAGATGCTAACTTGAAAAATTTTAATATTGATATGAACCATTTCGAAGGATCAAAATCATACCAATGTATACCATTTCTATAATCTGATGGGAATTCATGGTGGAAATTATGGTTCCCTTCACCAAATGTAATAAAGTTGAATAAGTAAAAAGATCTAGGTGATTTCTTATCATCAAAGATCTGAGTTCCAATTGAGTGGCAAAGTGAGTTGATATTAAATGTTGTTTGTTGAACTAAAAACATGCGAATTATACCGGTGTAGATTATCCCGCCATAGAAATCACCCCATATCATTGATATAAATCCTGGCAATAAGAAATTTGATAATATAAATAAGGAATAGTAATTTTCATTTTGCCATTGGATCAACTCATCTTTTGAAATATCGTCGCTCTTGTAATTTTCATCTATGATAACTTGTAATTTTGAGTGAGGTTTGATTAAAAACCAACCAATATGACTGAAGAAGAAACTTCTTTTTATTGAGTGTGAATCTTTCTCTGTATCAGTGTGTCTATGGTGAGCTCTGTGGGTAGAACACCACCATTTTATTGGGCCGATTCCAGTACCAGCACCGATTATAGCATAAAATAACTTGACTGGTAATACAGTTTCATATGATCTATGACAAAAATATCTATGGTATCCGGCAGTCACTGAAATACAAGAAATCATGTAGTATAAAGTGGATAATTTGAAAGTATTTGATGTTAGGGGCACAACACCAAATGCGACTTCTGACAATAGAGCAGCCATCACAGGTAACACTAAGGTGACCAATACATTAACAAATTGTAACTTTTTGATGAAATTTCTCTTTCTCTTTTCAATCTGTTTTTGTTCTTTGTCTTTATCAGCTCTCTTGTTGTTTTTTCTGATCTTGGTGACTTGTCTTAACTCCAAGCTTGAATACCGCACGGGCTGAATGGCGCTGGAAAATTCAGTGTCTTCCAGGATCATATTTGCTTCTCATTCAGTGCAGCCACAAGTTTTCAAATAACAACCATCAAACAGCTCTTTGAGATATCTTGATTTTAGCTTTCTTTTTATGGGGGGACCAAAATAATGTGTTGGGCTACGCACGAACTCAACCATAATCACGTGCTGTATGTCTCTGGACAGACGAGACGTACTGAAAGAGACGGACTTTTTATTGACTTTTTCTGATCTATGTTTTGGACAAAAATCAGGCTAGCAGTACTTATAATATTTATGATAGCCATTTTAATCTTTCTCCCCTTATCCGATCAACGATGATATCATTAAACATTTTTAATTTTACAAGTTTACTTGTTTACTAGTTGCTACAGTTTTCTTCATAGATACGTTCTGTATTACCAGTATTCAAAAGTAACATAAATAGCTGTGAAAATTAGACTGATCAGTAATAGGCTTCTTCCAAAAATATCTAGTGTTAAATAAAAATCAGGCTCTCTGCTCTGTCTTTGTCAATTCATGGATAAGCTAATCTTTTCATCGATGTTTGGTTCTTCTCTCCTCTGGTATGGGAGAGCGGAGTGCGTATGATAAGAGATGACTCAAATCTGTCTAGACCCTAATCTATTAATGGAGAGGCATCTTTGAGTACCATCTAGAATAAGGACATCATTTCCCTCTGCTTTAAACTTCTCCCTTATATAGGGGACTCCTTGGATCTAAAGAAGGATCTTTGAACACATAACCATCATCGAGAAGTCTTTGTACTATATCGGCTTTTAATTTTTCTAGAGCGATAGCTTTTCTAGATTCTTGATATATTTTTTGAGCTAACGCCGGAGCGTTACTATATTTACCATCAAGATATTTTAAGCCACAACGGTAACAGCCTGGAGCGCTTGGACTCCATTTGCGAGTGTGATCGCGATTATAACAATAAGTGCACCATCTTAAAGGGGATAAGATTTTAAACAAAGTATGTTCAATATCATCCGACTTTTTAGGAGGCACTTTATTTGAACCAAAAGCAACGATAAAGTAACATGAAGAAATATCGAAACAATGAGTACGGATTGACATGTCTTTCCAATCTGGAAATTCTTTAGCTACGATCTTATCACTTGGTTGGAGATAAAGCGACTGAAAATATGTAACCACCTCTTTGATGCGATAGTTAGGAGTATCCACTGAGATGAGTGCAACTCCATCGGTTGAAAGAATTTGAATGTTATATGGGAATTGTCTTTCAAGACAAAAAACTGTTTTTTAGATAAAAAGCTAACCAACGCGGCTTCTGCCAGCTCTTTTTTAATCATTGGGAGAGCTTGATCATATCTGGTGATATCGTACGTAACGCTGAAGTTCTTCAAACCACAGGGAAAAAGTTGGAAATTACCAGCTGTTAACACTTGAATTTTGGTCTCTAACGGCTCCCTAGATTTATTCTCTATTATATCTTCTAGTTCTTTCTTCGTTTCGGCAACTTCTAGAGGGCTTTCTCATACACAATAGCTATAACATCTGGAAGGGGAAGACCAGTGTGTTCTAATGAGAAATTGAGGAGAATGGAAGCGTTACCTTCGATCAGCTCCTCGTAAAGACGTATAACATGGGCTGGTACATTTGCTAACCTGTCCTCAGCTTTAAAATAATTGGATTTTCTTGACTGGTCTAGTGGTTCATCAGACGTATATCTAACCATATTGTAATTGAAAGATAGTGTAAGGCGAAAGAAAGCTCTAATAAGGTAATCAAAACGAAGATATGGCTATGTCCTGAATAACTTCCCACTATTTGTCTCCGATATAGGACCTTACCTCACCCCATAACTTATAAGGCCTTCCAGCGAAATATTGAGTAGTTATATTACATAATACATTATATAATATACCAATATAAGGTTACCCTGGGATTAGGTAACCTCCGCAGGAGGGCCTTACAAATAGTTCGAGCTTCATAGTGGTGACTGCGAAAAACATTTCTCTAAAACGCCATATATCTCCACCACCGCCACTTAACCTACACCATTCGATTGCCAGGCCATTTGGTTCCAATATGGAACTATCTATTGGCCCTTTTTTTATGTTTTTGACGCTATTATTGACTTAGGTAGAATACCATATACACCGACCTGACTGGGGAAATGGCCGCAGTGGGTTTTGGTGCGGCTTGATCAAGAGATTGAAACATCAATTCTCATATATCAACAATTAGTATACTATATTTTTAATGGCACATTAACGTCCACATCAATTACGATCAAAAATCAACCTTATATTCCTCCATATAAATACACACTGGGCAAGCTGTTACATTGAGGTACTGCCAATTTTACGTTACACTTCCTAATATATCTAATATGAATACATCTATCGATATTTTAAAACAGAAAATCAATAGCACTTCACAAGAGAAATTTGGTTTCTTACCCACTGAGAGACAATTGGATACTATCTGTCAATAATCATCCAGCACGGGGCTGTGATTTTGAGTGCCCCAACAGCGTGGGGAAAAAGTTGGTTGTACCAAATATCCACTTATTTTTCACTCCAAGGTTGTTGCATTATTTCCGTTGTTGCTGATTCAAAATGAAGTGAGTACTCCGAGTTTGCTTTCATTACAGTTGTTTTTACTAACTTTGCACTAGGCTGATCGAATATCAACGATTGATGGTCTCTCACCTTTTATTATCAGCCCATCGATATCAACTACCAACCTTGAAGAAGCGTTTTTAAATGATAGCTATACGCACATACTTTCCTCTCCGGAGATGATTTTGGCAAATGAATACTTGAAACCAATCACACAGCACCAAATCATTTCAAATATTGGTTTGATTTACATCGACGAGTGTCATTATATTATGAACTGGGGGTCCCAGTTCAGACCTCTATTCGCACTGTTTCATTTGTTAACTGGAATGGTATCTACTAAAGTCCTACTTGCAACAATAAGCAAGCAAACTGGGCTGTGTATTAGGGAATCATTGAAAATCCTAAACTCCACCACCATTAGAGAAAATCTTGATAGGGCGAGTATATTCTACTCTATAAGAAGATATAAAAATACACTTGATTCTGGTGTTGATTTATGTTTCCTCTTTGACGGTTTCCATGATAAGATGGAGGAGATCAGAAACATCTTAAGAAAACATGTGTATGATAATCATATATCAAGCTTACTTATTGATAAGAATGATGGAAACACATTTTTCGAAAGAAATGCTGCTTTTGCTCAAAACCACGCAAAAGATCTATATATATATATATATATATATTTGAGCTTACAAAAAGCCATAGTCAAGTGTTGAAATGTGAGATACCAAGCTCAATTGTTTATTGTGATGATGTAACCAAAGTTAATGAGATCACTAACAATCTTAGGAAATTCTTGGCTCATATAATTAGATATAAAGGTTTCAAAATCAGTGAAAGAAATGCAGATATACTTTCTAACAGTTGCCATTCATATTACCTGTCTATGGAAAACAGAATAAAAGCAGAATATACAAGAGGTTCCAAAGAGGTTTTACTAGGGTAATAATCTCAACTGAAGCTTTAGGTTGATACCTCAACCTATCTTGTGAAATTGTAGTTCAGTTGAACATTCCCATTTTTAATGGGTTCGACTGTATATCACAACGCTCGGGGCGCCTTTGTCGTTCTCGAGATGATTTGGGCTTATATATTTTGTTGATCCCTGAAAAGTTCAATGGTTCTTCTTCAAATTGTTCGGCTGAGCTTGCTGCTGCTATCAACAAAGAGACCTGTTTCCGAGAAGCAATTTTGAAATACTATGATTCAGAGAAGCAGAACGATACGTCTCCTATCAATTGTTGTTCAACATGTGCCTGTGATACAGACAACAAAAATTCCAGTCCCAACAGCTTAAATTCTATCTATTCAGAGAATAAAGTAGGGGACATTATATTAGCAACTAGAGAACTGCAAAATCAAACACAGCTTCAGATGCATGCAATCAGACAAATGGAATAAAGAGAGAAATACTAAGGTTGTTAGACGAATATGATTCTCAATATTTTAAGGAAAATGATTTTTTCAAAGCAAAGTCTACCGAAGAGAGAAACGAGTGTTTGTTGCCTACTCCAATATTGCGGATTCTATTACAAGATATTGGCAAAGGCCAAATTAAAAGCAGCACCCATATTTACGAGACTTCAAAAGGCAATTCCTTTCTCTGCCACAGTGCCCATTTAATTATTGAATTCATCCAAACAACAACAAAAAGATCCAGAGTTTTATCAGACCTAACGAACGTACAAAGCAGTTCAACCAAAAGGAAAAAAACTACTAAAACCATAGCCAATTCATGAAGACGTTTTTGATTCAAGAAAACAAAATTAGCATAATTAAGCCTAATTATTAGATATTACAATTTCTTAAAAATAATATAGATTAGTGCATATTTATTATAAGTTTACTGATAATGTAGTCATAATATATATTATATATAAATTATATTGACCTGTAATATATCCATTATGAATCAGCATATAACCCATATTATTATATAACCATAGAGCTTATGATACATTCTGAAATCCAAATCATATAATTTATTCTATCTAGCTTACGTAATAAAAATTGTACTTTTTTCATGATTTTCAGCTTGAAAAGCTTACGTAAGTGAATTTTGAAAATCAAATCGAAAAAAAACAGTCCGCCAACAAACCTCTGGACTATTAGCAGGACCCTTCTACGGAGGTCCTGTGACCGGGAAGCTGGTTAGGGTCTTATAGGGTAATATTATTATAATATGACAAAAATCAAATATTATATTATATAATATATTGGCTATATAATATATATTTTATTTTAACAAACAGTAATATAAAATAAAGAATACTAATACAAATTTTGCAACAAATTTTTTCAATATTGTCTTCAAAAGGTCATTTTATATTACCAGCGAATTGTAATTCCCACTGTATGGTTAAATCGTTATGATGATGGATATAAGATTCCGCATACATGGTACCGCTTTTGGTCCCAACTCAATAAGTTATATTATCGTTTCCCTATCTTATCAGAGTTCCTCCACTATTTCAATTTGGGTTATTACAATACTGTTCTTCACTATGCTCATAGAAGAGAAATAATTCAACCTTTTGCTCACAATAGCTATTGCTGTTTATGCTTAGATGTGGCAAAAGCCGAGTCTTTTGATCATTTGTTTTCTGAATGTCGAATTTCAAAAATAGTATGGGATGAAATACAATATCAACAAATCGGAGTGCACCAATTTTAATATTCAACATCTCATAGCTCCACAACTCCACTCCACCAAAACTTTAGTCCACCTTGCATTATACATCTCCATCTTATGGAATTTTCGCAAGCGTCGCCGTTTTGCAAATATTACACCAGTTCAGCTTCAGTATGAACCATGGATTGTGTTAATTAAAAAAGAAATAACTAGAGGTGGTTTATATTTCTGAGAAGAGGCATCAATAAGTCTCACTCTCAACACATCAATTCAACAATAATTGCAATTCAACATCCAATTAAATTCATTAGGAATAGTACTTTTTATAACTCAATTTACTTATCACTCATATTCCTCATTATTTTTGTTACTTTTATTTTTATGACGTCTTAGGTCTGCTAGGTGGTATTGGTATATAGATATGGTAGAAATGTTGTCTGTAATTTTTTCTGTCAATAAACGCCTGTCGTGAAAAAAACAAATGTGGTAAACCCACGAAAGCTCGTATGGCGCAGTGGTAGCGCAGCAGATTGCAAATCTGTTGGTCCTTAGTTCGATCCTGAGTGCGAGCTCTCTTTTATTTTTTCTTTTTTACAATCATTTTTGAGTTATACACGTTATTTCTAATCGACATGCAGCATGCTGCAAACTCGGTCCCAAATTATGGTTTAGTGAGTTGGCGAGTTAGAGAATAGTTAATCTGAAGTTGATTTGTTTCTCCACTCTTGGTCGCTTCAAGTACTATATATCATATATATTCCTACCATCATTTCAACTATGGCGTGCGCTTATAATATAAGTAGTTCCAGCTGCAACTCTCACGTAAAATATTGTACCGCGTCAATTAGTATTTATTTGTAGCTAGATAGCTAGCTAGAACGTCGAACGTTGATTTTTTGAAGTACATCATGGATCAGTACATAATTAACGAAGTTGTAGCTGTTATAATTTACGTCGCCGTATAGATGTTTAACCAATATTCTGATGGGACAGCTTGTGAATCGTGATGGCCGGTTTCCAGATACGGTATACGGAGGTAGGTCGTTCAGATATTTATCGGAGCGGATTCCCCGATGGATGCTTGGTGTATAGAGAGTAGATGTTACAGCTTACAGCTACTTTGACAGTATATAGACCTTTGGCGGACAGCCAGGTTGTATTGGATTATAAATGTTTGTGGATTGGGCCAACATGGTAGCGCTGTTTTGAGTTCTGATCTGGGGTGCATCCTCAAAGTTACAAATCGGTTGTTGTTGACGGTCGCAAATTGTCAGATAGAATCGTTGAAGGTTGTGGTCAACGAAGTGGTTGGTTCAACACAACTTGGTAGACTTCTCCATGTTCAAGTATAATGTGATCGTTAGGCCGGGATACGTAAAATTAAAAAATGGCTAGATCTATCCATGACACAGGTATTAGCTACTATTAAAGTTGTATCTGTCAATTACAGTTAATTGATAGCTTGGTTGTTGTTTAAACTAAATATAGTGAATATAGGATATTCTGATCTCTATTTATACCGTGGATAGTGATCATGTTTCATATTTAGTTTATTAAACCATCACTTCAATTAGGTTTATTCACGTTTATTCACATATTAGTAAACGTGGTATGTTTCAATATCAACTTTATATGTGAAACAAACCTAACTGTAAATTATACATAATTTAGTGTATATATGTAACTAGCTCTTCAATATGAATGATTCTAGTGATTCATATATTTCACATGGCTCATAAGTGCATATTACTATTCATTGATTTGGTGATCAATCATATAATATTTTACTCATATCTCAACAGCTACAAAGATATTGAAGATGATTAGATCTATCTTATCCAAGCTTTGTGAACGGTATAATTAGCTGAAAATATGGAGATGGTTAGATCTTATTCATGCTTGAGTGTTATAAGCAAAAATAGATAAAAAGCACGGTTTTTTTGCGCTATTCTTTCCCGTGTTGATTGTTGAGAATTGAAGGTAGTTCGATAATTCCTGATGGATTATAGATACCTTGATTATTTTTGGTATATAACAAATTATCCATGACTTGGTGTTGATGATGTTGAATTATAGCTTCATGCTGAGAATGAAAGATGGAGCTCGCCTTCGAATTATCATATATTGTACGTCGACGTTAAATATTCTATCAATTATACAATTATATATTTATATATATATATTACATACGCTAGGCATATAATTATATATTACCAGCTTGTCATGAATGTCAATTAAATTTGATATTAAATATTAGTTAAAAATATTTAAAATGCATTAAATATATATATAATTATCGAATTAGAACATCACGAGAATATTATGGGATAATGCATGCAGCAGCATTCGAGGATATATATATATATATATATATTTTCTTTCTTTTAGTTTAAAAATGTATTTCAAAATTATGTAGTATCATAGTCATAATCTAGTTATGTACTATGCTGAAATAGAACTACTTAATTGTATATACTTATATGTGTCAATAATTTCATAAGCTTACTTTCTCCATTATCTGTTTTTGTTTTTTTTTCTGAAAGGAGTATATAGGTGATGTTATTTCATATCTCGCCTTGTGGCTCCAGTTTTGTAAAAGTTGTAAAAAAAATCATTAGGTTTGATTATCCTTTTAATTTAATATAATTATTATTATTATCTTTCAATTCCATATTTAGAATATCTTTAATGATTTTGTGTAGCAGATAGCTTGATTCATAAATTTTCTTCTTTTTCTCCCTTTAATATATATATTATGCATTCAGATTCTCCTGAGTCTAGGTTGTTTATTGACTCCTTGGGAGAGGACTAAATCCTGTATACATATTAAACCATATATATATATATATATTGATTATGGGATAATGACGTGGTTGCAGTATGCTGTATGTTAGGATCTCTGTAGCCTAGCAACTGTATACTGTTATTATAATGTGGCGTAAGATCACAAGTTGAGACTCGAGAGTTAAGGGGAGGTATTTTTAGAGAGTTAAAGCCCCACGATCCTTTTTCGAAGATTTCAGCTTCTATGAGTTGAAACTTGAAACTATCTTATAGAAACACAAGAGTCTTACTAAAACAAAGAAAAAATGCAGCAAAATTTTTTTTTTTGGACTCAAGACATTCAATAACATAGATGTTAAATGTCGCAGGCTCTCTGGATGTTAAAATCTTCTAAAGACGACTGTTTAACTAACATAAACAGAGCAATTTTGAATCTCCCCCTCAAAAGAAACAGCGAATGCGGCACAATCATCGGAAGCCTGCGTAGCGTAATGGTTAACGCGTTTGACTTCTAATCAAAAGATTGCGAGTTCGACTCTCGCCGTGGGTTCCAGCGGTCTTAGCTCAGTTGGGAGAGCGTCAGACTGAAGATCTGAAGGTCCTGTGTTCGATCCACAGAGATCGCACTCTTTTTTTGCTGCTTGTTTGATATTTTGGAAGATGTTCTACAGCTTCTGGTGCTTTTTTTGGTAGGTTTACTGTCTCGTTGGTGTGTATTTTCATTGGTTCATCGACAGTTTCTGAAGTTTTGATATTTTTAATTTTCGAAATTATGATCGAGTTCGGCTTTAGATCCTTATCGACTTATTTATCTGATGATTTTTTCCTTTTATATGAAAGTCAAACTTGACTCTTTGGAGTCTGATTGTGTATATCAGTTCAACCTTTGAAACTTGAATCAATTACAAAGTATCAAACAATAGCTACAAAATGGTTAAATTCAATATTGTTATGTCGTCGCTAATATTACTCAATATTGGGAAAGTAACTTCATATCCTTCAATTCCTTCAGTTCAAGATGCGGCCATTGTCGCAAGAACACTAGTCTCAAGAGAATCACTTACAAACGTCAATTCCATATACCAACAAGGTCCATTGAAAGGCACACCAGTATCATTCATGGAATACTATTCAGATTGTGGTGATGGGGACCCGGTGTTGCTAAAGGTTGATATTGGAACTTCATTCAAGAACTTCGACCAAGGTTCTCCTTTAACTTTATCAGTTAGAGTAGGTGACCATCCTTTAACCGATACAAATGTCGATCCAACATATCCTGGTGGGATTAAGGATTCTGCTGCTGGTTCCCCTAGAGTTTCTTTAAGAGGTACTTTGGAGAACATCACAAATTTAAAAGAAATCGCAAAGATTGAAGCTTGTTTTATCAAGAGACATAAAGATGCTGTCTGGTGGTTACCTGGGAACAAGGTCCACTCTTCGCATTGGGCCAAGTTTATAGTGAGCGATGTTTACATGGTTGGAGGATTCGGAGACAGAGCTTATATTGGAGAGATCAGTGGAAAATTATACCACAATACGAAGCCATTGGATTCTGGTGAAGAGAGTGATTTTTACAGTGAAATGAATGAGGACCAACAAGTTGTTGAAAAGCAGAACGGATGGTCATGGTGGTGAAACTGTACATCTTTGCTTTTTCTTTTATGTTACTGCCAGGCACAGGTGACAACTCTCTTTGATAATCTGCTTATTGATAGGAGCTATTCTAATATATGTACAATGCATTTATGACATTTACTAATCCACTCTGGTATAAATTGCAACCTCAACTCGAAATCATCAATCTGACCAGTGACAAGTTACAACATCTTGACTCTTAACAGCTTATCGTCGATGCTAATATCTGTTCAAAAGTTAATTGTCGTTAAGAAATCATGATCGTTTTCCCTTGAGGGAAATGGCGGATCTTCACGTGCGAATATTCAAGAATCAAGACACTTAAAATCCGCATTGAAAGAGATATCACCATTGGTCATTGACTATTTTTTTTTCTTACAAGTTACAACTAACAGGAGAATACCATCGATGTAGCCGTCCCCAATTGCAATACATTGTAGTTCTCCAACACGACGGAACCAGTAGAATTTGCAGCACTTGAAGCGGGTGGATCAGCGTTCCCAATTTGGGCACGCGATGAGTCGAACGATAAAGCTCAAAGGGAATCGCGGATTTTACAAAAGATTTTATTTAAAATTAACCTTTTAACAATTCATATTGCAATTTGCAACAAGTTAAAACAACAAAGATGTCTTTCAAATCAAACCAGCGCGTTAAACTCGCCACTTCTGCTGCTGTGCTCATAGGGACCGGGTACATCATCTTGAACACTTTCCCACACTTGAAAACCAGCTTCTTGAGCCTTTTCAGCGCTTCTTCTCCACAACCAGAATCAGATGTTGAGGATATCCAGGAAATAGAACCAAAGGAAGTTACTAAACAACACTACGTTGAGCCTAAGGGTATTTCTAGCTCCTGGACTGAAGTTGAGTTGAAGGACTGGTTGGCTAAAGTGAGTATTTTACATTGTTCCCATAAAAAATTTTGTTGACCTCATTTATTAATACATTTAGAAAGAAATTTTTGCTCCTGAAGATGCTTCTATTGATGATCTTGTTTCCCTTGTTGATTCAATTCAAAAGAATTAATTATACTCATCTATTTATTAAATATTTATTTGCTCTACAAAAAATCATGAATCACCGATCAATTCAATGATCAGTAAAGTAATGATAAAAGGAGTCGTTTAGTTTGGTATAATAAAGGTTTTGGGAATTACAGTTTGCCAACTTTTCTGTAATATCTAATTGTTATGTTTAATTACTTTTCAATTTTTTCATGTTCCATTCTTTTATGCCATTTTCAAAGATCTCTAATGTCAACCCAACTCTCTCATTAGGAACATATATGAAATGAACACCTATACTCTCAACATCTCTGTTCCTGCTCTCATCGTCAATCAACACCATCTCACTTGTTTCCACTTGCAAGTGTGTTGATGCTCTTGTAATATGCCTAATTTTGGATCCTTGGCCCCATTGTAGCGAATCAAAATACTCAATTGCTGGTATACCATCAATGTGTAAAAAAGTCAATATGTTTTCAGCCAATCTGGGTGCTGCTGTTCTACTAGCACCTATTATCAACACACCTTTTGATTTCAAGGATAGTATAATTTCTGACACATCTCTATAAAAAGCCAATTCCATTCCCAAACTATCATCTGTTGTTAGTAAACTAGTGAAGTATATTCCAATTTGAAGTTGAAATTACGCACCGATCAACAACCGAAGACTTGGTCTTTGGCTTTACTGGAGGTGAGATATGTGTGTCGCACCAGCACTTTGTAAGTCAATATTTGTACTCAAATGATTGGAACTTGGTGTTCTTATTGGCAAATTGCCCAAGTTGAAGCACTACTCACTGCTGAGCGTATGTTAGTAGTAGAACGACAATAAAAATCCTTATAAAAGCGCACGTACGCCATAGCGTGTAGTCCAAATCGAAGACAACAGCTTTGGGATAACTCATCAATCTATCAATGGCAGCGGCTAAGTGGTTGAATCTTGAATCTGTTTCAACTTTTGGCTGTCGTGAACTTTGATAAAAATAACCAGATTCGCTTACTCGAATTTTCTCGCTGCTCAACTTCCTTATCTGGATCGGATTTTATTTCCGGGTGATTGCTCGTTTTATCAATTCCACCTTAATTTCTTATATAAAACCACCTTTTGCCACTTATTTTGAACTGCCGCTGACCACTCAACTTGATCAATTAAACTGCTTAAGAATGAGTGCTACAGAAAAAGATTTTGCTGGCTGTCTCTCCGACAGCCCCAGCTCCACCGTCAACCAGGACTCATATGCCTCTGAATCTGGTGACTGGCCCCTGATTGTCCCTGACGAGAAGTCCTCCATCGTCATCAAAGCTACGTACAACAAGATTGGTTTATCTTCTCCCATCAAGAAAGCTTTGAAAGTCAATTCTCCAGTTAACATCTACTCCAAACAAGATCTCATCAAGGTTTTGGCTACAGCTTTTGATTTCAATGGTGCTACCAATTTGAACTTGGAAAGAAAGTCAAGAAGAGCTAAAGATTACATCACTCTTGAAACCGCTGATGATTTCAGATGCCTCAAGAGAAGTTTGAAAGTCAAGAATCACCTCAAGCTTATTATCAATGAATTGGATTTAGACACGGCAGTGAAAATTGAGCAGGACAGCCAAACGAATGTGTCTACAGACTCATATACCAATGAAACTAAACATACTAAGAATACCAAATATTCTGGTTCTTCTTCAAGATGCAAGAGAAAGTTCATTGACACTGATGAATTGAGTGACAAGATTGCCGAAAGATTATTAAAAACTGAATTCTTCAAAAAAGTTAGTACTGCTCCATCGCCACCCAAAGAAAATGAGAAAGCTTCAAATGATTACATCAACAAGGAGATCCACCATAGTGTCGTATGTGATATGTGTACCTCAAATGGTGAACCATCTGTTTCATTAGTTGGTACTCGTTACAAATGCTTGGCTTGTGCAGATTTCGATTTATGTGAATCATGTCAAAGAAAAGATAATGATTATTTTAAATCAACAACCCACAGAACAGATCATATGATGCTTCAAGTTAAAAACGATTACACTCCACTCTATCATATATTAGATCCTTTGAGTCAGAGTGCTGCTAATCCAAACAAAGGTATTATCCATAAATCAGTTGTCTGTGATGGCTGTTTCCCAGATACTGATGATACTTTGCCAATCACTGGAAACCGTTACAAATGCTTAGTCTGTGACGACTATGACTTGTGTGAAACATGTCAATCTAAGGATAATGTCCACTTCATCGATTCTTGTCATACTTCAGATCATCCAATGATTCAGATAAAGACATACTTACCAGCTTCGCGTTTCTCCAAATTACAAAAAATCTATAACGATCAATTACCACCTCTTTCTCCACCACGTTATTCTTCTTGCGTAAAAGAATCGGGTGATACTCCGCAAGCCTTTGGTGATAGCAAAACAATTCATAAGCTAGTGAGCTGTGATATTTGCGATGCTACTCCAATTATTGGAAATCGTTACAAGTGTTTAACATGTGACGATTTCGATTTATGTGAAAACTGTGAGCGTAAAGATGAATCGGAATATCAATTTACTGGCCATTCCACTGATCATCTTACTGTTAAAATTAAGTCGAGCGTTGATTCAAATGAGATTTATAGAGTCTTGGGTGCTTTCCAACCACCTTCTTACTCTTGTTGTTCTCCAAGAGTTGATGGTAATGATTTGATTACTGATTTGTTCATTGATTTTGAATCAAGGGAACAATTAGACCAATTATCAAATTTCTTAAAGGATGAAGATTTCAATAAGAAGTTGGATGAGTTGAATGAAAATAATGAAAAGTTCAGCAAATTAATGACATTAGTTGACAATGATTATGATGTTTTATTAAAGTTAATTTCAGATTATAAATCGAATTTGAATACTGAAAAAAATCCAATCCCTTCCAAAGAATCCAATATTTTCATTACTTTAGCTAAAAGGAATATTAAAGTTATTAGTGTTTTCATTGAAAATAGAGGCTCCGCCGTTATTCCTGCGAACTCAAATTTCTCTTTGGTTACTTCTAATGGGTTTGAATCAACATTATTAATGAACAATCACCCAATCTTGCCAAAAAGATCTCAAAGATTAAACTTACCATTATATAACTCTTCTTTACAAAAGAATGATTTGATCAAGGTTTCCATATCTGGCAACAAATTCAATGCCGAAGGCCATTTATTCCTTGGTTCAAGATGTGAATTACTCTCTCATGGTGGCATTTGTGAATCAGTTACTGAATCCGAAATTACTGTCAGTGATAATGATGTTGATGCTGTTAATGGGACTACTGAAAGTTTGAATGATATCGATATTTGTGAATCAGGAGAATCACCATCCATAAGTTCAGAATTGAACATATCAATTGAAACAATCACTGGATTAGATGTTGCAGCTCAAGAGGAAGATACTGTTATTGGTGAGGAAGAAATTGCTGTGGAAATTGAAACTAACTCTGAAAGTATATTAAAGTTACCTTCTCAAGAATCAGGATCCTCTGTCATTGTCTTGCCTAAATTACCAAAGGAATTATCAAGTTCAGATAGCTTCATTGATTCCAACTCTAACTCTTACGTTAGTCCAGCAACTGCCTCGGTTACTCGTCGCTCTTCAATCGGATCTATTGAAGATTTCGTCAGTATCGATAATGATATCATTTCTACTGAAGAATATTCGGATTCTGATGATATAGGTTCAGATTATGAAATTTTATCCACTACTAGCGAACATGGTGTTTGAGCTTGTTATTTCTGGTGATATTGTCCTTTTACTTCGAATTACAAGTTTGAAGATATCTGTTAATATTTATGCTTATGATTACCTTTTATTGATTCTTTTTTATTTTTTTTATTTGTTCAATCTCTTTTTTTGCGCTTAAGTACAGTTTTTTTTATTTCAATATTTTGTTCTTTTTATCACTCTTTTATGATGTTTTCTCGGGAGGTTGGAATCTGGATACTCTTGTGGCTTGGTTATGATGGATGGCTTGGGTTATCTTTTTGGATAAACGTAATACTTTTCAAACTTGTAGTTGTTAAACCAACCACTCTTGGGTCATCTTGATTCTTGGGACATCTTGATACTTTCGGAGTTCTGCAACAAACCTTGAATAAATAAAATTGCCGCCGGGTAATTTCTCCAGCAAAAGATAAACAGTTTTTGAAATACTACAAATTCACAACGCTTCATCGCGTGTGGATTGACCAAGACATATCTAACGAAGAATGAAGAATCAATTACCAAAAAATGGTACCAGTCAGCCAGTGTCCACTGAAACTGAAGGTATGTTTGTTTTTGAGGCTTTCAATGTATGGTATTAACCATTTTAGACCAGAGATTCAAACAAAAGTGTAAAGACTTAAAGAAAAGAATACTTGAGGTGGAAGAAAACAATGAAATAGCTACCATTGCCTTGTCTAGAACAAAGATTGCTATCCGCAGATTACGTCTTGAGTATGCTATCTTATTAGAAAGATTGGAAGAGAGGGCCATAATACCAGCAGAAGATTCTGACAGTAGCACTTCTGACCCACCAAGTCCTTCAAATGAATTAACTGATGAAGTTGCTGGACAAACACCAGTTAAAGCTACGTCTCATAATGGATCAAGTGCTGCAGTAAAGAAAGGTAAACGTGGTGGATCGAAAAATGCAAGAATCAGAGACCCAGATCTCCCAAAGAGACCAACAAATGCCTATTTGATGTATGTATTTTTTTGTTGAAGTTTTGTCCTCAGCATCATGCTAATAATAAATAGATTCTGTGAATTAGAAAAGGAAAATATCAGACAAGACTTGGAGCGTCGTAATCCAGGGGTTGTAACGGACTTATCTAGAGGATTGACCGATTCTTGGAAAGCGTTAGATGATAATGGCCGTAAACCATATTATAGATTGTACGAAGAAGATAAGGAAAGATATGTCAAGGAGATGAACGTATACTCACAGAAGAAACAAGAGCCTGGTGCAGCAGCCCCTGAAACTGCATCTCCTCTAGTTAAGAAAACTTCACATAAAAGACAAAAGCTAGATACTGAGAATGAGCCAGAAAATGGGTCTGAAGAAAACCAGGAATCATCTCGTGGTGCTACCAAGTCTCAGGAAGCTGAAGAAAAGGTAGAAGAAAATAACATCAATTCTAGCCAGCCAGCGCAACAAGAGCCTTCATCTTCACAAAATGAAACTGAACCAAGTATATCAACATTGACACCATCCAGCGCGCCAGATACTGTCGTTACCAAACAGGAAGGCAACGACAACGAAAATGATACTGATATGATAGCGGATTAGATTGACGATTTGGTTTTTTATATGTGTACTGTTAATAAATGTAAAATGTAAAATGTGGTTTAGGGATTGTGAAGTAAGTTCTACAAATATTCATAAACTAAAACTCTTTAAATAAAATATACAAATACTATGTTACATGAAGTATGCAGAATATCCAACCAAAATAAAATAAAAAATGCTAAAACGGGACCAGACTTTACTTTCTATCAACTCTCTTCTTACTGTGATAGTAACCATTATCATCCTTATCATGCTTTCTCTTTTCTCTTGATCTTTCATGTTTTTTCAACTTTCTTCTAGCTGCAGATTCGGGGGCGGTGACAGCCAATTGAGCTCTCTTGGCTCTTCTATCTTGACGTCTCAAATTAACAGTTCTTTGGACCTTTGAATAGAATTGTGTATATTCGGAAATTCCTAACTTGGATTGCAACATTGTCAGGCACTCGGAAGCCAACTCTTTCAATTCCGTTTCTTCATCATTCACGGACTCCAATTCATTAATGTTATATAATGATAACAATATCTTTTCTGTAATGCTACCTAATCTTTCCACTGACAACAATTGTATCAACATAGCAGTGAATTGGATAGATGATTTCTTAGATGCGAATGCATCTTTGGCATTAACTTCATTTCTCATAATCGCACTTATTCTTTCAGCTATCCAATCTGTAGCAAATTTAGATTCAGTAGCTTCATCTTCTTCCTTCTTTTCACCATCAGCAGTTCTCACGACATATGAAGTGTTTTCTTTTTCCCATCTCATGGTGATCAAGGTTAGGTTTGAAACAACTTGAGTACCCAATGCTTCAGATATCGAAGGAGCACCTAATTGACGCAACAATCTATAAGCTATAGTCTGAATTTCATAGTCCGTGAATTTGAATTCCAATTTGTCAATTTTAGTTAATAATATACTAACAATACGACAAGAAGCTAAACGCACCCATGAATGTGGGTATAAAAGACAATCAACTATATCAGACCAGGTTTCCTTGAAATCATTACCAAAAATCAATCTTTCACTTTTAGCAGAAATCGCAGAAAATACTGTCAAAGCAGAATACACTGATTCCCATTCAATTTCCTCCTTATCTTCTTCACTGTTTTTAGCAGCTTTCAAGATGGATCTAACACGTTCTAAAGCTAACTTATCCAAATTAGGATTTTGGTCAAAACCAACTTCAGTGACAAATATTTTATAAACATGTAAACCACATCTTGATAACATATTGTTGTTGTTTTGGCTCAACCAAGCAGAACAGTATTGATCGATCACTCCGAGATTACCATTTAATTTCTTGAATAATGTACTGATCAAAGCAACAGCCATTTCACGACATTTAGTAGAGTCGTCGCTCACAATCGTACTAGCCAAAGCAACGAAGAATGAAGTTGCCAACTTTTGCAATAATTCAGGACCGGATTTCACTAAGATCAAATGAATCAATTCCATCACAGATTGCCTACCTGCTTGAGCAGGATACTCCAAATTATCAACAAGAAATTTGAATTGTTTTTCTAATCGGCCTCTTCCTTGATCGTATTCCATCAAAAATTGGAAATAAACACTTCTAGACATGTCTCTAATTTCTTTAGTATGGTTGGTAATCATAATAGTTGAAACCTTATCCATTATATCATATACCTCCGGAACCATTATATGTTGAGACACCACCGATTTCAAAAAATTGAAAGCTGTACCTTGTCTGTGTGGTTCTTCCAAATCTGGTTGAATACGAACCAAAACGTAACTTATAGCTGTATCTTTCAACTTGATCTCAGATTTATGACGAATAATTGTAGACAAATATTTCAAACAACCTTGGCACAATTCCGAGTTGGTTGATGGACAATCCTTGATGATATTCAAGGCTCTTCTGGCACAAGATTTGAAGATTGCCTCGATTGATTCAGAGAAAGGCAATTTGATGAGTAAAGTCAACACTTTCAATGCGGAAACAAGAACACCTTCATTGTCAGACAGTAAACTATGCTCCAATAAAGGAACAAATCCTTCCAAGTTAGAGACAGTTAAAAGTGATTCATGACGTGAAATGGCAGTTTTCAACAATTCAAAGGCAAATTTCTGCAAAGTGAAAACATAGATAGAAAATTCCATTTGAGTTTTCAATGGTCTGGCAGATAATTTCACAAGGAAATGATCGGTTGCTTCATCCTTCTTTTTCTCTTCCTTATCAATTCCCAATATTTCTAGTGACTGTTTATGAAGCTCATAACATAAGACTAAAATATCACGAGAGGATGATTCACTATTATGGTTCAAACCCAAAGCATATCTTCTCAATAATTCCTCTAACTTATTTTGTGTTTTCAAAGCCATACGCTCTTTCAACAAGTATTTGATGGGAGTTATAAGAAAAGTGAAAGCAGATAATGTGATGTTACTAGCAAGAATTTCTGCAGTATCAAAACTTTTGTGGAATTTAACTTCTTTCATCTTACTGTGATAACCGTCAGCATCTTTTTCCTGCCCAGCAGCACCAAATGTATCTTCCATGATGACTTCAACAATAATTTCAGCACATTCATTCAAATCTCCATGTTGAAAAACATCAGCCATAGATACCAATAAAGCATGTATAGTGAAACTCAAAACATGAATTTGAGAACCACGGCGCAAAGCACCTTTCAATTCTTTCAAGATGAATTTGATGTACTTGGATCCTAAAATTTTAGCGATTCTACCCAAACTTTTTCTGACAATATCTCTCAATTCTTCTGATCTACTCTTCATGACCTGGCAAACATTCGTCAAAACTGCTGGTAATTCAGTGGTAATAGAATCCTCGGGCAAACACATAACCAATGAGGTTAATGCTTCTGATAGTGGAACACGAGAAACAACCGTTTCATCATCACGGATTGCCAAAACTTTCATTATTGGTGGTGATATCTCGTTGGTGATGTAAGCATGGATCTCTTCCGTTGTGTTTGGTAAATTATTGATGAGCTTAGATTCTGGATCATTTCTTTGACTTTCAACAGCTCTGTAAAATGCCTTGGATACGGTTATAACTAAACTGACAGAATCTTTCAAATGATCCTTTTTCATAGTCAAGTTTGAAATGTATCTTCTAAATAATGCTTTGAATTGATTCCAACTCATTGAGGTTACCAATTCACCAATGGTTTCAATTGTATCATTTGCGACGTTTCTCAATTTTTCATCGCTGCAAAACGCATAATGTTCTATCATTGGAATAATGTAATGAGAAATACTATTATCTGAAAAGTTGCTAGCAACTTCTCTCAATCTTCTGACAGCTCTTTGACGACGATGGATTTGAATGTGGTTGATATTCAAGAAAAAGTTGGCTTCATCATCACCTTTGAAAAGCAACACTTTCATGTCATTCAAATCAGTATAATGATTTGATTTTTCAACAATATGAGCAATGATAGCTATATATTCAGTTTGGACAACTTCCACCTTACTTCTTATACCGAGACGCAAGTTAGGTAAAATAACATCCTTGAATAAACGGATATATGGATCAGCTTCTTCTGATGATGATTTTGATGAAAAGCAATCCACGAAACGACATATGGTGTACATCGAGTTTGTTCTAAAAGATAACTCAAGTTCATCATTGATGAAATATAATGCACAGTAAATAATTGGTAACCACTGGGTAGTTGAGAATTCCTTATACTTCACTTCGTTGATTGTCTTATAAGCATCTAATCTTTGCTCAAAGTCTGGTTCACCCATGTTCTTTCTAGTAAAAGCATTCAATTTTTCAAGAAGAACAGCAACTTCTTCAAATTCGGTGAATCTACTGCCAAAACTTTTGAAGACAGAAACTAGGTTTGTACGAATCACTTTATCACTAAAATTCTTGAATGATTTGGAACAAACCTTATACAAAGAGGATACTTCTTCAAATGAACAGTCAAAGTTTTCAACCAAGGCAGCAAGACTGGTCAAAATATTAGCTTTATCTTTGATATCAACGTGATTGTTTGGTCTATCAAGAGCTTCTGATAAGGCATTGATAAGGGATCTTCTTGTCTCATTATCATCAATATATTGGTTTTCAACCAACGAAAGCAAAAGATTGATAGCTTTAGAATTGATTTCCTTATTTGTAACACGGATGAAAATATCAGGTAATGTTTTCAAAGCGGCATCCACAACTAAAGCAATTAAATAGAAGAATTTCTCATCTGATGAATTAGCTTTGACAGCTGCTAAAGCAAAGTCTAATACAACACCAATAACGGAATCTTTAGCATGTTCATGACCCAATAACGATAACATGGCTTTGACTGGCGCATAGTCATCAACAAAGAGTAGCTCGTGATGAGATTTGAAATTAATCCAATTAGCTATCATTTTCATTAATGATGATGGTTGTTGAAGATTTTCATCTTTAAATTTGACAAATCTTGGTTTCATGATATTTCCATATATCACATTTGTAGAAGGAGACCACGAAAACTTATCAGCCAATAACTCAAAAAGTTCAGCTAATGCTTTCATACCAGATTGTCTCACGTTACGAGCAGCCTTATCAAGATTCACATTGTTATCCAACGCGACTTTATTGTCAATTGCAGCTTGTGCAACACACAAAGCATAAAGTAATGGCTCAACGGTCGTTTCCAAAACATTATTATATTTCAAACCCAAAGTGTTGTAAGTTTCCAAAAGTAAATTGATATAACCATTCATACGTCTCAATAATCTTTCAGAAATTATACCAACATCAACTGTTTGACTGGTCCTATCAAAGAAGCCCTGATAACCTATTCTGCAAGATCCCAATTCCAAGAAAGTAATTATATTTTCATCGGTCAAGTTAGGCAAGACAGTTATAACAGCAAACTTTCTACCTTGTTTATTACCACCACTCTTTGGAGATTGAGCACGGCCAAATAAAATTCTCAACACAAGAGGCATCAAATATTCGACATCTTCATCTTCTATCGTATTAGTTTCATCCTTTGTGATGAACTTTGCAATTTCATCTCTAAAGACGGTATCATCCAATAAATTTCTCAAATTATCTTTATACTTATTAACATGTGGATTTTTCCAATTTATCAAACAATCAAGGGCCACTTTTTGAACTAAGGTGCTCTTATTACACAATAAGTTCAACATGTAATCGTAAACTTCTTCAGCTTTGTAAAGTTTTGTCATCTTATTAAACTTGGTAAACAACTGGATCAATGAATTACGATCTTTAACTGTCCAACTTGAGGATGACACAATGTCTTCATCTTCTTCAGAGACATCTTCCAAATCTTCATTCAATAATAAAGGAACTAAGAAACGTGAGTTTCTTTCACCAATTGATGGCACAGTTAACAAAGCCTTTATCACTTGTGATCTCATCATGTCGGAATATCTGTTACCAGCCCTTTTGGTTTGAGCATATTCAATAATTGAGTTATCTATGTCAAAATATTTAGCATAATAGGTGTCACATATATAGAAACTATCCTGTAATCTAGAATCACTGACAAGCCAGTTTGAAATATCTTCCCTAATTATAGAATTTTCCAAATTATCTTCAACGAAATATGGTTCGTCTTCTTGTGAGTTATAATTTTTCTTGATCAAGTTGTATGATAATTCCCAAATTTGTGGCGCTATTTTAACAGATATAGTAGGCAAAGCTGCATAAACAGCTTCCCATGAAGGCGAAAATTTCACTGTAAGCAAACCAAATAAATATCTTGAAACAACGTTAACCAATAATGGTTCTGGTGTAGCACTTGCGAATTCAATGGCTAAATTACGAATTCTTGATGAAATGTCTCTACCATGTTCCAAAGTTAAAGGAATTTGTTCAATCAATCTTGCTGAAAGGATTATATTTGGGATTTCAATCCCAGAAACCTCCAATAAAGATACAAGTAATTCTAAAGCATTATTACGACTATCATGGTGAGGTAATGAAAGATTTTCTGTGACTAACAAAGCGAAATCATTCATGTTTGCTTTTAAATGTAATACTGAATTAGATTTATCTTTCAAAGATTTTATAAAATTTGAAACACTCAAAACGTACAAGGAACTTTGTTGGAATCTTGTGAAATTGGTTAAAATGTTTTTGAGGATCTCCATCGATATATCATCATCTAAACCTTGAACTGCTAATGAATTCATAACAGCACCTATCAAATCTTCACTAAATTTGCATTTGAATTTAAACTCTGGATCAGTCAATTGATATAACAAACTCATCAAACCTTTTGAATCATTTATACCCTTTGTATGTCTCATTACAAGCAATTGCCAATAAATCTTTGGCAAATCATTTGACTCTTTAATTTCAAAAGTATTTACATTCTCTAACAAGTTTTGATAAAATTCATGAACAATAGTAATTTGAATACGACCATATTCAACTTTCTTTGAAATTAAGCTTCTCTCAAGCATATGCGTTAAAAATAAAGATATCTTGACATTAAAATTTTCAACGTTCCATTTCTTTGCTATGAATTCTTGAATAAATTTCCCACCAAATGAAACTGTTTTATCTCTAGTAACCGAAATTGATGATTCAATGAATGGTAAGAATGATGAACCATTATTCAAATCCATGGCACTTTTGAAAATAACAACATGGTATTTTGTTAATTCCTTCATTTCACAATTACGTAAAAGTATTGAAAAAGTATAAAGAATAGAATCTATCAATGAA
This sequence comes from Cephaloascus albidus, assembly GCA_030575015.1. NCBI lineage: Eukaryota > Fungi > Ascomycota > Pichiomycetes > Serinales > Cephaloascaceae > Cephaloascus > Cephaloascus albidus. The sequence goes on along the minus strand of JAJMGN010000208.1, from coordinate 110,370 downwards.
TGATATATTGTTGCATGAGATTGTAATAATTTAGCTTTTTCAATGAGATTTGTTAATGTTGATGTGATTAGACTCCAATCAGTGACTTTTTGACCACTTTCAGCAAATGAAATTGTGGTTATGATTTGATTTATTGATATTAAACTTTGAATAGAGCCACCTTTTAACACAATTATTTCATCTAATTTGGTGGTAATTGATTCGTAATACTCTTTACAAGCTTCTGTAGAACCATGATTTAATATTCTCAATATTACATCTGAAAGTATGGAAATGAATTTGGGAAAAGGATCAACAATGAAAGAGTTATCAAATAAATTTTGTAATATGTTTAAGGATCTAGAATGGAATGTACCTCTAGTGTTTTTCATTGATTCACTGAATATGATGATCAAGGAATTGCAATAGGCCTGGTTATTGGATATGAGATCTTTTTGATTATTGAATGATTCTATAATGATGTTATTCAAGTTGATTGGATTAGTCTTCCTTATCAAAAAGGATAAAGCCTCTGAGCAAAATCTTGATATGTACTCTTTTTTCTTTAAACTTAGTAATGGTAATAATGCCTTGAAAGTTGGAATCAAATCATGAGATAAAGTTCTAGTTAAATATTTGAAGATGAATGCTAAACAACTAAATGCCCATTCTAGTATATCTGAGTTACCATCTGTATTCAAGGTCAATTTGATAATCAATTGTAAAGATTTTTCATAGTACGGCATAAAGTCCGAGCCTAAATCATGGACGAACTGAGCCAATATCTCCAACAAAGGCTGTAACGAGTTTGAATCACTGTAGTTTATATATTCTTGTAATTTATCGAATATTTTCAGTTGATGGAAAAGAATTTGGGGCAAAGTTTGACATAAAGATTCCACTTCTTCAGCGAATTCAGTGAATTTACCTGAGATATTTATTTCTTTCCAGTGTTCAAAACATGCTAAAAAATGTGAGGTTTCAACGTAATCATGAGACCTCTTGACCAATTTTAAACTTGGTTCAATCTTGATAGAATCTATTTTTTCTCTAAAAGAAGAAAACGCATGTTTCCTGCTTGATTTGGTTGTCTTTATCTTCCCCATGGTGAAGTATGTACAGCTGGGAACAATTGGAGCTATTGCAGTGAAAGCTCGATGGATCCTCTAGGAAATATGGGAATGAAACGTGGATGTGGAAGTAAAATTGATTTTGAGGTATAATCAGCTTTCTGCCATAGTTGAATTTTAAAAAATCTTTCTTTCCGATAAAAAAAAAAAAAAAAATCTGCTGCAGCTCTTCTTCAGTCGGGTAATCTTGCAGAAGACATGTATTTTACTTATCAGAAAAGCAAAAGCAAAAATACAAATAGACGCCGATAAAAGAAGCTACAAAAGAATATCCATCACGAAAGATACCAGATGTCGGAGCCTAACGAATCAACGCTCCTTCTTCCGGAGAATCCAATGGTGCACATGCTGTCGCCCATACTGCCATCGCCACTGAGCTCTTCCGCCGCATCCAAGATAAAGTCCAAGATTGGATTACAGAGAACTTCAAGAACCACACAAAAATTGAAGTTACTACCGGAGGATCCCAACCACAAGGAGGACGAGGAGAGTGGGAGAGATGTTTACTCACAAGTGTCGAGAATCAAGGATACTCCAGCTAGGAAAGACGCAGAAATCTTGGGGAAAGCACACAGATCATTATTACCTAGAGTAACAGCATATTGTACATCAGGTTCATACAAAATGAAGGATTTGGTCAGATGGTTGAAAGACAGGAAAAGAATCCACAACACTTCTCCCAAACTATTTGATGAATGTTTATATACCCCGTTTACATATAAAGATTGGAGAGGTGGTGCAATCAACAATGCCGCTGACGAAGAACAGGCAAGTTTCATACGGTTAGCTGATGATTATATACGGTTAGTTGATGAAGGAGGAGAAATAGATATTGGTAAGAGAACAGATTTGTTTATATTTGAGTATGGAGTTGTTGTATTATGGGGATTTACAGTTCGTGAAGAGCAATCATTCTTGGAAGATTTAGCTAAATTTGAAAGTGAAAAATTATCAGACGAAGATGTTCAAGTTGAAGAATTCAATTATTATATAACTAAATCATACCAGCCTAGGATCTATAATGATTTCATTACATTGAGAGATGACTCAAATTATATGTTGAAACTATCAATAAGTCATGCAATTTCCCAATCTGTTAAAATATCGTTATTTGAAGAATTAGTTGATAATACCATTGAGGATACAAGAGATATCCCACAACAAATTGCAGACACGGGGAAAGTGGAAATGACCAGAGACGAAATAATGAAAAGTATTGGAGAATTATTCATATTGAGAATTAATATTAATCTACATGGATCAGTTTTGGATTCACCAGAATTGATGTGGGCAGAACCGCATTTAGAACCAATTTATCAAGCAACAAGAGGATATCTTGAAATTAATCAAAGAGTTGAGCTTTTAAATCAAAGATTAGAAGTAATTTCTGATTTATTGCAAATGTTAAAAGAACAATTAGGTCATTCCCATGAAGAAAATTTAGAATTTATAGTTGTTGTTTTGGTTGGAGTTGAAGTGTTAGTTTCGATTATCAATATAGTTATTGATATCTTGACAAATTATTAGTTAATAGTTGTTGTTGCATGGATGTCACTTATCGGATGGTACACTGGTGTATCATATATGTCTTTTAATTTTTTGCATAATACATTTTTAATAAGGCTTTGGTTGTAAATTGTCTATTCCTTTGCGATATCAAATCAGGGCTCATTTTCTTTTTGTCACATTTTAAATTATATACATCTTGAACTGAGTGATCAAACCCGCTATCGAGAATCAAGATATATCATATGATATGTTCAGGTTTAGTATTCACAGTCCACGGGTCTTGATTCATGTATTAAGTTTAACAAACGACTGTTTTGTCATTCTACCTTACAATAATACGGCATACTGATATAAATGTTAAGATTAAAAGATTAGCTATCAACAGGCTAATCATCATTTAATTAAATCTTTTAAACTGACAGAATAATCACTTTTAAAATCGGCATGAAATAAAAGCAATAGCCAAAAAAAAAACTACAAATAAATAATAAAACTAATTAAATTGAACCACCTAGATAACCCTAATATACATTATAAATAATACAATATAATTGATAACCAATTATATATAAAATTTAACAAACAAAAATCACAAAGTTTATAATTCTTGAGAAGCCTTTGTAGCTTTTCCAGATTTCTTTGGTAATAAATTTTGATGAATATTTGGTAAGACACCACCTTGAGCAATAGTAACATGTCCTAATAATTTGTTTAATTCTTCATCATTTCTGATAGCTAACTGTAAATGTCTTGGAATAATTCTTGTTTTCTTGTTATCTCTAGCAGCATTACCAGCTAATTCTAAAATTTCAGCAGCTAAATATTCTAAAACGGCAGTTAAGTAAACTGGGGCACCTGAACCAACACGTTGCGCATAGTTACCTTTTCTCAACAATCTATGGATTCTACCAACTGGGAAAGTTAAACCAGCTTTAGCTGATCTTGAAGTTGAAGCTTTTTCAGAAGAACCGGCTTTTCCACCTTTACCACCAGACATTATGATATATTATTTTTTTGAGAATATAAATTGAATTCTTAGGAAAGAATGAATGTAAATAAGCAGAGTAAGTAACAAAGTTATTTGATGAAGAAAAGAAAAATAATTAGATAAACAGAAAAAAAGGAATTGTCAAGTATTTATACTTTTGGTTCGATGTTGAAATTGATTTGTTTTGATCATTGTGCGAGAAAAATATCGCTGGGCGTGTTTGTTTACAAACAATCCTCACGCTTGCCAGTTGATCGCGAAGCACCCCGCGGTGCTGAACGTTACGCTGTCGTGCCCTGGTGTACTGCGTGGTTAGCGGCACCGGCGGCGTGTTCTGAAATGTTTCGAGGTCGTGTGTAAAAACAGGACCGGGTTTTGTGGTGGCCGCGAGCACAGTTCTGTCCGACGTCGACCACCGTCGAGCTTGGTGGCCAGAGTTCAGCTTCTGACGGCGAGGACGGTCGACCACCAGCTCGACGATCGAAATCTCGAACGCGGTGGAAATGAAAACAAATAAACAACTGAAATAAATAAATAAAATTCAAAGGAAAAGTATAAATACCCTCGATATCCTCTTTTCTTAAAATCTTTTTTCTTTTTCCTTCATCTTTCAAAGTTTATCCTCCCATACACTTTATATTATAATCATTTACAATGGCACCAAAAGCTGAAAAAAAACCTGCTTCTAAAGCTCCTGCTGAAAAAAAACCAGCTGCTAAAAAAACTGCTTCAGGTGAACCACCAAAGAAGAGAAATAAGGCTAGAAAGGAATCTTATGCTTCATATATTTACAAAGTCTTGAAACAAACCCATCCAGATACCGGTATCTCCCAAAAAGCTATGTCTATTATGAACTCTTTTGTCAATGATATCTTTGAAAGAATTGCTACTGAAGCTTCAAAATTAGCTGCTTACAATAAAAAATCAACTATTTCTGCTAGAGAAATTCAAACTTCTGTTAGATTAATCTTACCTGGTGAATTGGCTAAACATGCTGTCTCTGAAGGTACTAGAGCTGTTACTAAATATTCTTCTTCATCTGCTTAAGTTTATTTTTGTTTTTGTATAATAAGAATTTCTGTATGGATTAGTTGTTTTTTTTTCAATTTTAATTTGGTTGGTTAATGTATATTAGGAATAAATTTCGGTTTATAATATTTAATTGTAGTTTTATTTTGATGATATTCATATATATTTTAATTAGATCTTTTTGTTTATATATCTACCTATTAGTATTTTATTTTATCATTTATTCAGAATTTAACTATCAGTAGTTTGAACTTTGTAATAGATAACATATACTAGAGAGCAATCTTGTCTCAATCTCTCAATTTTATATCAATAATGGGAATGTACATCATCCTGATTTCTATACTACATCAAAAAACATAGCCGTAACATCCCTATTCCTTATTCAACAACTTCATTTTCTCTTGCACAACATTAACCTTATCACTAGCAGTTTGAGACTTATCAGTCCTTGTTCCAATTCTAACATCACTTTGAATTCTAATAATTCCTTGATCATGTAATAACTGATGCATTGATCCAATCAACTCCATCACCTCGTTCCACGGACCTTCGATTGTGGTGCCAGCGCTGTGCATTGTATGTTTTAATCCAGATTTGCCTATTAATATTTCAACTTGGGTTACTTGATCAGACACTGAAGGTGTTCCGGTCCCCATCTATACAATTACGTTAGTATCAAGTTATCTGAAAAGAACAGAAAAAGTGGTTTTCACATGTACACATACTGGGATGATACAGATATCAGCAAGACATGGGATAGTCACAACCATTTTGTATAATTGATACAGTGATATTGGTATTCTGATGGTTGGTTGAGATCCGAAATTTTTGTATTGTTTTACATACAAGCTTCTTCAATAGGGTAACAATATTTGCTAGATAAGATTTATCAGTTAAAGGACGTTTTAACTTTTGTCTCTACTCAAAACCAATATCGATACAGAAGTATAATCTGATACATATACGAGTGGAATTGGAATGTGAAAGATCCATTGAAAAGCGATAATTACTTTTCTTTTTGGATATCTCAATATAGTCGATATATATTTATTTATTCAAATCTTGGAATCATACTTAAATTTTAATCATTAAAATATTTCCCACTAATTATTATAGAATTTTTCCTGGTAAATTGCTTTCTTCGATCTCAAGGACGTATAAATATAATACATTTATGATAATTCCGTAAATCTTTCTTAGCTCATATATAATTATATTTAATGATAAATATAATTTAATTAATTAATAACGACAAATAATTAGCTAGTTTGAATAAATTTATTGTAAATGCATGATTACCTGCAGTGCAAAATTAATATTATTTAGGTTATAAATATATTAATTATATCTATATAATTGTGTCGGATAAGGCTTGAGATTTAAGTAAGTACTAAGACCTAAAGCAACCTGAGAGTCCCAGATAACTCACAAATTTCAGATCTCCATAATCAGCTCGTAATCTTTTGTTTTCTTTGACAAAATCGGAAACAAAAATCGACCCGAGCCTCACTGGTTGCAAATTCTCTAATAATCAAAATTGGATTCATAACAGACCCACCGTCCTGTTGAGTTTGATCTATTTCAGATTTCGTTGTAACTCATCTGCCTTGAATCAAGATGTCAATTTGCTATCTTTAAAACCAATTTGAATAACTTCTGAGAATCAGTAATTAATATTGGTTTCTAGATAATAACAACTAGACATAATGCTAATATGATATATAGCAGACGGGATATTAATTATTTCGCAAGTCAGATAGCTATCTCAAGCCTTACTCCGAAATAATCAATATCTTTGAATGCAGGACTTCAACTAAATACAAAATTAAGTGTTCTGATTTATTAACAATCCCCAAGCCGGCTGTAGCCTACGTACTACTCAAATCATGAACTAAAACAATCCTACCCAGTAATTTAACTGATTCAAATCACTGCATAAATCAAAACTATGTTTAATGGACCAACAATACTAGGTAACTTTTTCTTATCATCTAAGTATATGTTAAGGCATGCCGCTTTTGCGCTTTTCTCAAAATACCATCATAAAACCATTTAGAACTGAGATCACGTATAACATTTGATCAGGATACCTTGAGTAACCCAGCTCTTTGCCACTCTAAGAAAATAATTCTGAAGCTTTGGAGTTTAGGCAAAAGCATCCATCCATTCTAGTAAAGACAAACCTGAAATATTTGCTTTATGTCCCGATACCCACCTACATTATAAAGATCTCTTCTAAAAATCCAGTTTCTTGAAATATCCTGCATATAATTTTTTAAAATATTTGGTGTTCGATTGTTAGCACATACAAACAAGAGCTATTTATTGTAAATGAGATCATGATTTTGTTGTAATGCTCTGTAAACACTAAATAGCTCTTGTTTGTATGCGCTATGATTTATAGCTGCGCTGTTGAAGGCTTGACTGTAGAAGTTGATCAATACTAGTTCGTTATTTTGATATTGTTGGAGTAATGAACCAATACCCTTACCAGAAGCATCAGTGATTAAGATGATTTGTCCTTGATTTTCCTTAATAGTTTCTAATTTAATTCCCTTTGCAAAACATTCCTTAACCTTAGCAAAAGCCTCATCATGTTCTAATGTCCATTTGAAAATACTCTTCTTGGATGAAAGTAATTGATGCAAAGGTGAGATTGTTAACTGCAGTTGTGGTACAAACTGTCTGAAGTAATTAATGAAACCTAAAAACTTTTGTAGAAAGACTTCCTGAATCCTACTCACTTTCGCGACTATCGGCGTAACTCCCAGTCCGAAATGTGAATGTATCCCTAATTAAGGTGTCTACGATCAAGGATACTTAAAAACTTATTTGATTTTAATTTCCTCAACAAGACCTTTTCCCACTAAAGACTTGTCCTTTTAAAATATAAAAAAGAGAAGAAATACCTTTGGTATTTATAGTAAAAGTTTGTAGAGAGAAATAACAAAAGAAACTAATTAAAGTTGGAATCCTTAGGGGTCCCCCCTTACGATAATTAGGAAGCCCTCCTTATAACCATAGGACTCTCCAACCATTGAACCAAAACTATAGCATCATTCCATTACCAATTCAAAACATAAAATAAAATAGGATAAAAAAAAAAATAAATCAATTAAAATTATAAAAATTAATAACTTGGTTGAGTAAGCTAGATTACGGTTCTCACGAGTCACAACAGCAAACTGTTATGCTGGAACCAGAAAAAGCTGTTGCTCAATGTGGAAACCTAAAAATGCTATATATTAGTAGGATAATCAATGGATTAATTGACAAATTGTAAGTTTGGAAAGCTGTTAATTATCATCAACCAATTCACTGATTCAGCAAAGGAATTATTATTATGAATAATAATGTCATCAATATAAATGGAAACTTTATCATGCAAACCAACTTCATTCAAAATATTCACCATGATAAACTGAAAAACTTGGGAGCTATTTACGTAGCCTTGAGGCAAACGACACATAGCAAATGTTCCAATAGTCGATTTGAAAGTAATAGATTGAAACTTCCAGGATCTAATCTTACTGAGCTGTAGGCATCAGCAATGTCAATATATACCACAAATTCATCCAATGCAGCTGCTCTTGCTGAACTTAATTCGTTTAAGAAATGAGGATCCAATTGACTTATCTTATTAAGTGGACGACAATCAAGTAAGAATCCCATTTACTTAAGCAATTTTGTTATGGCTATTTTATCCTTATTATTTGTTGAATATTGATGTTGATGATAAGTGGGCTGCTTTGCTTCATTGTATAATTAAACTGGACTGAAGCCTTTAAATGTGCTTGTTGTACTATTATCAAATACCTTACCAATTTTTGCCTTCTCTAAACTGTTTATAAATTTTTCAATCTCATCAGTATACAATTTTGAGTTATCCATAATAGACTTACGGAGGTTCTCCTTTATTTCAATCCCAAATGGATGCGGAATAAATTCAGGCGGTATCTCATCCTTTCTTATTGTTGCCGCCTGGTTGCTTTTTTGGAATTGATGTGAATAATTTTTGATTTTGAAATAAGTTGTCATCTCCGATATCAGAACTAAGATAGTCAACTGCATTCATATTAATTTGGGTGAATTGCCATTGTTAGTAGTAATTTGACAATGATATGCATATTCATCTTGATTATCGTTCAAACCTTGGTAATTCTCAACATCAGAATTTTGGACTTTTTCAGAATCAATTTTAAAAACCAATTCTCCAACAACATCAACTAATAAATTAGATTCAACTCTGTTATAATGATAGTTACTAACAGAATTTTGCGTATCAATCTTATCAGCATTTAATAAAAAATAATTTAATTCAGTGGAACCATATTTATTAATCTTTGGTGATAAAGTGATATTATACTCTAATATTGTAGCAGACCCTATTAATATCGGCGTGCCTTGCGAAAGTTCTTTCACTATGGAGGTGATTGAATTGTGAATTCGTGTTGATATATCAATACTTTTTGTGATTTGAGTTGCGTGACCATTAAAACCACTAGCAGTTATTTTATTGCTTTGAATTGCATTGTCCAATACACCAAGTTTATCAGTTAAATCCTCTTGTTTGTTGTTGTATAAAATGAGTATATTAAATTATTTAGAAACATAAAAATTCAAATCCCCACGAAGAAAATTGAGAAAAGCTGAGCCGCAAGTAAAAACACCCTAAACAAAATTAATTATCAGGGCAACCAACATTATGCACTTTTAACAACCTCTTATAACCTTTACCGGCATATCATCAATCTCAAATTCTGCAAATTCCAAACTACCCTTCTAATCTTGATCTTCTATCCACCGCATCTTATTATTACTCCATTCAAACGCAAGTCCTAGGACCCTAGTTGGATTAGATTCAACTGTGATCCTGTATCAAATATGGCATCTATTGGTAGAGATCCTAACCATACCGGTAAATGAATAATTGGTTCTCGTGTTTTTATTACTTGACACTCGTCATAATATCACTGCTAATCATAAATTGAAACCACGTTGGTCTGGTCCTTATTCTATTATTGAAATATTAAATTACAACACTTACAGAATTGTACAATTAGATGGTCTCCATACTACTCGATTTATACAAAAAAAAAGAGTACATGCTGATCACTTGAAAGGTATGTTTCGCTCAGAATACCTCGCTGCTCTTCAGGGGAGGGAGTCTGCAAGCACTAGCGGTACTTACACTCAAGAAGATAACGGGTATTTCCACACCTTTCTCAAGTGACTTCACAATTGGTTCAGTCAACTTCTTCATTTACAAATTACATCGTTCATCACTTCAAACTTACATTAATTGATCTTCGATCAGTTGTAGCCTGACGGTTTAGAGAACCATTATATATACATATCATTGGTTCTGCTTATGTCTTTAATTGCTTGGTTGACGCTTTTACACTTTCTTTACATCAAGTGTAGACATAGGATTACAGAATCTATTCAAATTGCTAAGTTTTAATAAATGGCCTTAAGGGGGAATAATCCTCATTGAGTCCTGGTTAGATTCATAATCTTTCTCAAACAATCCATGCTTATTCTACTGGCATAAAATCAAACGGAGGAGACTCACATCGGACCCATGATCAAGAACGATATGCTTGAGCTAATGACACCAAAATACAAAGGCCAGAATCAGATCTTGAACGTTTTTTTAATTGATCTATCAACTTTCCATGGGGCTGAGATGATATAAATCGGGGAGACGTAGAGATTAAGGACAAATCCTAGTTGGAAAATGTGGATGTTATAAGGTATTCCAATCAAAAGTGTAATCTGAAATAGGACTAAAGCCTCTCAATTGATTTAGAATCATAGTTCAACGTACAGCTTCATTCTTTTGGCTAATAAAAGCGGGGTCACAGCTAGTTGCTAGTGTCAAAATCCAGGATTACAATTCTAGTTGATTATCAATTACACCAAATCCAATAATAGATGTATATGTTGTCCAAGTTTGCCATAGATCCAGTAAGAATAAAACAAAAGATATAAACCGTACAACCAATATTGGATAAGGAGAATCTATTTAACAAAAACTTTGATCATTCTTACCTCAGGAAACTCCTTTGATCAATATTTTCCTTCGATTTAATGCAAAAAGTTCTCACAGTCATGCGAAACTTTCCACGATCATAGCTATTCTAAAAGAAGATGCACAACACCAGCCAAACTCATTTGAAAAAGAATCAAACTCTGATCAGCTTATTCAAATAAATCTAACATACTAAATAATTAGATGAATGCATAAAACATAAAGAGGGAATATTAAACTAGATAGATTTAAGAAAGCAGTGGCCCGTGGGGTTATTGTTTTGACCTGTTTACTTGTATTGTATTAATTGGATTTGATTCGACAGCCCTGAACCCCCCAAAAAGATGCTTCGGTCAAAGAAAGCCCAAAAGTTAATGTGTGTTCTCTGTTGTTACATACAACTTCAAATCACATATATGACGACTCTACTTAGCTTGAATATAAATTGATTATGGATCAAAGAATGGTTGGGCGAATTAGCCGGAGACATTCATATGCCTTTTTTACAGTAAATGAGCCCTTTGAAGTTATAAGAGTGACTAGAAAATGGAGCTTTGGATGTTGGAAGGATTTTGTTCAAACTAATTGCTCCGATTTGATTTTTTAATTCTTTGAAATACTAGGGGCAATTTTGCAACAGCTACTTGAGGGAAATAAATCACGTCCTCGAAGGAATTCTACAGGCCTATATAGAGTAATGTACTATAGATTTGTTTCTGCACTGTGTAAAGTCTCTCGGCCGCTATTGTTGGAATCAATAAAATATATTTTTTGAAATTTAATCTGCCACAGGCACAATTTACAGAAAGCTCATGAATAGCCTTTGGTTGCTCGATTATTACATCAATTAAAAATAAAGCTCCATAAAAACAAATTCATCCTACCGTTTTGGATCTAGAGTCAGAAGATAATAACTTTTGGTAGCGTAAGTTTGAACTATGTGCTATATTTTTCCAGTAGACTTATTTGCAATAAAATTATTGAATAAGACGGAATCTTTACGAAAGGCAGGCTAGGCAATGGATAAAAACATTGCAAAATTTAATTTGATGTATAAGCAAGGGTTGTGCAAGAACAAAATTCTTGGAAAACCGCAGAAGATATGGACAACAAATTATGTTAGAACATAGTTTTAAAGTTGAACATCGATATGGCTCTGAAAATTTGGCGGATATACTCACAAAACCTACTGAAAGACAAATACTTGAGAAATCATCGGTATTGTTCAATAAACCCGATAGGAATCAAAGATTACGCTATCGTCATCTAAAACTGATATCACAAAATTAGGAGGTGTTCCGGAACCCATAATCTGGCAGGTGGATACAGATGATATGATTTTAGAGAATCGATGTTATTTACCTACAAGAGTATATTAACATAAAGAAAATGTCCGGTGCAATTGAATATGAAACAGGAGTATTACAAGAAAATGCTCGATACGATCTGGGAACGAGAAACCCACATTATAGGTTTGGAACACGTTCTTCACAACCTGATAATGAGATGATAGAGAAGAACAGAAATATCATGAAGCGCGAACTGAAGATCCTGGACGTACAAGAAGTCATTATCCCAGAATCCCGATGTGGACTTAGAACAACATGGTAGCGCTGCATTGGACGCTGGAGAAACCTAAATGACAGTTAGCGCAACAGGAACTGTAAAAGACTAGTAAGTTGGAATGACCATAAATGAGCATAATGATAGTCATTTTCTGAATCGTTTGCCATTTTGATGATTTGATCTTCAATCTTAATAATAGCTAGCTGTATTATGAAAATTGATCATAGCAAACTTAGAGTAATTGACTTCTGATTTCGTCATCAACTTACATTTGAAATATCACATTATAGCAATAGGGTTTAAAATGACTATAATTCTACGTCAAGATTTTTCTGTATATTTAAAAATCAAGGAATTTGTTACGGCAGGGGATATGGTCTTTATTAAATATATCAAATACTATTTTATTTATACATATTGTACAGCGCACTGATAAATACATTGATGAATGGTTTTTATCATGCACCATATCTACAAGAACATTGATTATACCTCCCATTGCAGTCCCTCAATCTCAATATTCTATGTGCCATTAACAGATACTAGGGAATGATATTACAAGAAGTTTTGGCTGGAGCCAGCAGCAGGATGCAACTTTGCAATACTGCAAGTTAGGACGGCACATTAAATAAGTCTATATCTTTGTACTGACACGGTGAAAATAATAAAATTTTAAGAAAAGGAGTTCGCAAGACAATAATATCAAATACAGATGCCACCAATCATATATATAATTTACTGTCAATGATCTTTCAACAACATTTCGTTGTCAGATGGCCATTAATTTGTGGAATAATGCAATAATAACTTTTGTATTTAGTCTATGAGAGGCATTTGAATGTAATTCGCTCGGGAATATCTGTATTTTGATTGATGATTTCTTGATTCGGGCCAAATAGAGTTTTTGTCCTACCGCAATAAGACAAATGTTCCATTCACTGCTTATCGTAAATACGTTTGATATTATGACAGTACTGACCGAGTTATTGATCGGAGCCTAATTCACTGGTCACTTTCATTCGGTTACATGTAGAATTTGATGAAACATTCTTACGTTAGAATGTTTCATCAAATTTGGTTGCTGCTGTTAATATTACTACTGCTATGCACCTGCTCTAATCAATGAAGGGAATGAAAATCACGGACCTAACATTATGAGTTACACTATAACTTTACAACCACTTATGCGACAAGACATTCTTCGGTAATAGCCATTGGGATATGACACTAATGAATGGATCACCATCAAAAACAAGTATTCTAGCTCCGTAGGTCGGAGATGTGCTATAATTTACGAGGAGGCTATCTATATTTCGGCAATGTGAATGAGGATGATCATAGATATATATATCAGAAGGGATATAAGCTGAATTGGATTTATTGTGTGATGAAAATGTCCATTGTAAAATCTAGTGAATCGATCAATCTACAATTGAGGGGGAGTTTCTCACGTCGTAGATAACAAAACAAATAAACGCTTGGAGTTGTTCCAAGTTGTTTCATTTGATAAGTATCTAGTATACATCTGAAAACATATTAGCATATGCGTCCGAGGATTTTGCTTGGATGTTTTTTACATGAACGTGGACAATAAACGTTATAGACATTTTGCTGTGTGATTCGATTTAAATGATTAATTCGTTCATAAATCAATGTCCTCCGTAAACTATCTGATTGAATTTAAGTTTATGTTAGCATCAATACGACTCGTTATAAAAATCTCATGAAGTATATATACAATGGAATTCCAGTTTGGTTACCGAAATTATCATACTCTCTTCTCGAAAGTCGAATCCATATTACCTTGATAAACATCAATAATACATCTTACCTTCTTATAAAATGGTGAAAATACATTTGAGTTGTTGTTTTTAAGGTACTTACATGTCGGATGTCCCGCTGGTGGCTGAATTGTCTTTATTATTTAGCAATGTAATAGCCAGTATCAGATTAGATACTTGTTTTGATATATATAAGAAATAAAGTTCATTGATTTTGTGAGAGGAAAGCCGGTCCGAAATGAGATTTGTTTTGTTAACGTGTTGATGGTATAGTCCAGTTTGTCGAGTGAGTATAGCAGAAGGTTTGCCGATGTATCGTTTGCGCTAGTTTTAGAGTGCTGGACACTTGTAGATGGCTTGTACAAATGCTTAGTTATCCACTATGTTTCTCATTCTAACCCAGTATTACTTTTGTGTAGTTCCGGTATAAGCGGAGAATAGAGATGGTTGTATCATTTTTAGAGTAATTATTGAGAGCATTCCGACTACAAGATATATTTGCATTATCTGGCTCGAAATATTTAGTTGGTGAGTAGTAGAGGGAGACTCAGCCTGAACGAGGGAGATGGAGAAAAATTTAGAAAGAATATAGTATCTTCTACTTATAGCTAATTATGGATTGAAAATTGATTAACTAACCTGTTTGACAAAATAAAGCTAGCTCCTGTATAAGGATTGGCTTGATGTGGGTTTGCATTCTTTTCAGAAAGTGTCTACTTGTTCGTGTTGTATGAATGATATGTGAAAGAAAATGTAGTATTTATAGGAACAGTGCTGCTTTGAAGCTATCAATATTAGTAATATTTGCTATTTGAACATGAATAAATTTGATATTAAATGTTATTGGGTATTATCTAGTTAAATAAATAATACTAGATGAGTACTTTTGAGCTGTTCTGAAAATATTATGAAATAGATGGAAATTTGATAGTGTTGCTATAAGTTCAACAGGCCTAATACTTTTTTGAGGCTTCGAGAGTGTGCAGCCCCAACGGAAGGTAAAAGAATGTTATTTAAGTAAAAGAGCCAGGTTAGGGATTTTGAATCATGTAAAAAGAATAGAGATGATGTAAAGATCAAGATTAATTATAAATAATTAAACTTATGTATAAAGCTATAATTTAATGATTTCGAATATTTATATCTGAAAATATTATAAATTTAATATATCGAAAATATTATAAAGACAGCTCTAGTTATTAATTTTGGTTAGAAAAGTAAATTATATAGTGCTGAAAAAGCCAATTCGGAAGTATACTTAGAGTACTGGCACTGATTAGTAGTGGCCGATAATATGGCATCGATTTTTTTTTACTGGCAGCGATTTAAAGTGGGATTCTATTTTCACAAATTGTTATAAGAAAATTGGGTATATAAAAAAAAATATAGATATCCTAGGTTTGGTAAGTCAATTAATAGCTAACATATATACGATCTTCTGAGTTTAGTCATGAGTATCTCAAGAAATCAAAGCACATGTTTCTTTACTTTTCAAAGCTTAGAGCTAGCTGTGTTGCAAACTTTGCGTTTTTTTAAACCACTATTGTATAGTTGATTTATCCCTATAAGTTTGGTTTACGTCAGAGAATAACCCACTGTGATTTAGTAGATATCATTGGTCAACTATATCGTATACACTGTATATGGTAATATGAATTCAATTATACTCTTGCAGTTTGGAAAGAAATTGTACCAGAATATTAAACTATTTCGTTGATATTTCAATGAAGAGAGGAGCAGCAAAAATTTTCTGTTAGAAACCTTGACGCGAGTAAACGCCGACAATTTAAAGGATGGATGGTGGATCTATCATCTTAGGAATATGAAGCTTTATGTCTATAAACGCACAATTGGAATTGGTTGGATTCAATTTTTTTTTAATGGAAACAATTGATAAATTGAAGATTTTGCATTGATATGAGAATTATTTGAATGTTTTCAAACTGTTGGTGATAACTTTGTGCTTTCAGCAATCTCTATGTCTTGATCAATAAAGACGATAATGTATTGCAAGGTCTGTTGCGAAGTATTATCTCAATTTCGATCTTATTTTTTTTGATATTAACTTCCTAATAAATGAACAATAGTAGAAAATTGTGACCTTTGAACAGATTGATAGCTTAATATGGTCCCCATTAGTCTGTGGTATGAGCTATGTTATAGCAGAGATAGTATTCTGGTATATTATAAGCAAAGCAGGATTATTAATTATTAAAAATTATTAGTTTGAAACCATTTTTATCTATTTGGAAAGAAAATTTTTGATATTGAATGAAGATATCTTCAAATAAATAGCATATCGATTGAGATGCATGAATTGGTATCCCCATTTGCTTGATATGCCAATTATCAATTGACATAACCAACAATTCAAGCACATACAAGACCGGTTTTATCATGGTTGCAATTTTTCAAGGACATTTAACCAGTAATATAACAAATTTCAATGTTACCAAAGAATATAACCATACTTATAAGTTCCTGGGAATGATTCAATTGAGTTTTCTGCTTGAATTGTCACAAATTTGTCGTGGTTCAGTAAATTCTTCTTGTTTAGAGTAACCAGCCAGATCTAAAAACTAGTTTTACTGACTGAATGAAAGATAATTTCGTCAATCAAAGACAACAATGATCCCTGTGGCGATATTCTGATTATCTTACCTTTAGTGGAATATATAGAAACAGGCTCTAAAACACATCGTAAAGTATCTCCAATGTATAGTTATTCAGATGCTTTCTGCTGGTTTGTAAAAATTGATGGAAAGTCTGACATTTTAGGAATTTTGAGCTTCAAGATGTGAGAAAAGTATCATACTAATCTCCTAGAAGAATTGACATGGATTTGAACTATCTTTATTCTTTTGAAGTTCATTTATGAGATATGTTTCTGGGAGTTGGATTCATCGAGATTTTTCTATAAACGAAATCCTTATGATGATCAGCACTGTGATATCTGTTGTCGTAAGTCCACATCTGGATTCTGGGATAATGACTTCTTGTACGTCCTGATCTTCAGTTCGAGCTTCATGATATTTCTGTTCTTCTCTATCATCTCATTATCACGTTCATGAAGAGCTTCTTCCAAATTTATAATGTGGCTTTCTCGTTCCCTAATCGTATCAAGCATTTTCTTGTAATGCTCGTCTTCTTCATATTCAATTGCACCGGACATTCTCTATATCTTAATACACTCTTGTAGGTAACTATAACGTCGATTCTCTAAAATCATATCATATGTACCCACCTGGGAAAGTCTCCTATAAATACTCGACAGTTTGTCTACCTTTCAGGATACTCCCGGTATTTCTGTAGCAACCAGCTTACGGGTTCCCAGGAGCCTCGAGAGTAGAGTGCTAGGAGATGGCTGTGGGAATCTGGACCTTGACAAATATGCTGTCCACTTCGATGAAGGTCTGTAGTCCGTTGAAAAGAGTTGCAAGTTGTCGTCAATTCGGGGTAAGTGAATCGTTGGTAAGAATATTTTACACATTTCATTGAAAATACTCTGTAGATGATTCAAGAGTGAGGGAATCTGCCAGGCGTCGCCTCTTCCAAGAGTTCATACTATAAGTTATAACATTCAACTAATTAATCTTCAATTAATCTTATTGCCGCAAGAAAGAATAAGCATACAATTATTATTTTACTTACTTTTAAGTTCCACCAATTAGAATCGAAACTGCGACACAAAACTCAAATGATACGTAATATTTGAATGATCTAGATTAAATCAAATCAGACCATGTGTGCCTAGCAGGAAAGTTTTGAATATATTTGTTTGAAATAACTGTATTTAGATGTTGGATTAACGCTACTTTGCGAACTCTAACTTATTGAGGCCATAATTTCATAAAAGCATTAGACGGTGTTCATGGATATCCCTGACAGCAGAGAGACAACGGGAAGAAGATGATGAATTATTTAGTTGAAACTTGGAGGTGAATAGTCCTATGAAAATTTGTCAAGAGTAAACAATTATTTTTTAGGATGCATCTTAGAGCTTGCGTTGCGACGATTTCTTAAAAAATCTACGTATACCCAGATCTGGCAGTGTACTGTAGCAGCAAGTGTATGTTACTATGT
Source organism: Cephaloascus albidus (assembly GCA_030575015.1). Taxonomy (NCBI): domain Eukaryota; kingdom Fungi; phylum Ascomycota; class Pichiomycetes; order Serinales; family Cephaloascaceae; genus Cephaloascus; species Cephaloascus albidus. The sequence continues at coordinate 92,268 of JAJMGN010000208.1, read as the reverse complement.
TGAAACTTTAACATGATTATATACGTCCATCTCCAGTCAATATTTTTGAGCAAAAAAAGTGTGAGGTAGTACTTGTATTAAAAAAAAGCCAGAACCAAACAACAGACATTCCGTCTTTTTTCAAAGGAAAAAGCATGGGATCCTCGATTATCAGCTGCCTGGTAACTTTTGGGAACACTTGAAATATGACCAGCTGTGAGTTTTGAAGCTTCAAAAAGTATATGGCACAATGGCCCCAAGAAAAAGTATACTACCTTTAAAAATGTCGAAAATATGTGTGTGTTAACGTTGAAGTGAGAATTGCAGCTTTTGGTTCCAAAAATCAGTACAAAATTGCCTAAATCGGACTCACTTTTTCCTCTAAACTTAGTGTTTGAGGTTGTGTACTTCAAATTCCCATAGTGAGCAGAACACTGAGGACTCGGAAGTCAGAACGAGGAGCTCCGAACGATATTAGGCGACTCGATACTAGTACTAGATAGTAGATACGCTGCTAGGCAGCCAATTGTAGAGTTATGTTGGCTCAACCTTGGGGTACGACAACACCCTTCAAACGTATGAGAGAATTATCTGGCACGAAAAAAAGCAATTTTATGCTCCAAGTTTTTAAAATGTACAAGATGATAGATCCCGTTTGGCTGTAGTCTGTGACAGCCTGTGAGATGAGATCTTGTAAAAACTTTCACAGTAGTACCTTTTTAGTTCCGTCATGACAGGCTATGATCTACAAACAGAAAATCATTCTTTTCATGGCACTATTATTAGATATACAGGTTCTACTTATGCGTGTTAACTTCTAAGCTCTAACTCTGAAGGCTCTAGGGTCTAGCCTTCGACCTGGAAACCTTGTTCAAGTAAGTACTAAGGAGTGTTAAAATTGCAATTTGCCTTAAATTTTAACTCAAGGTTTCTGTCTACGTTGAAGATAGTTACGTACTAATAGATCTTGATTCTTGAATAATGGCTTGAAAGTTGACAGTGAGTCGTGACACCCTAAAATGATAGATCTAGGATTGATCGTAATAAATTTTAAAAAGATACTATAAATTACAACTTGTGAGCTGCTTGAATAATATCAGTTATTATTTTGACTCTTGCTTTATTATATAGAAGTGAAATGGTTAGTGCGGTTCGCCAAAGTTCAAGCAGATTAATATTTATTTATTATTGGCTACAGACGTTAATATACATTGACATACGATTATCTATGGTCCGTGCGTAATCTTCTCGAGCCCATATATATACCGCTTGCAGGTTGTTACTTGTAACTTGTTCATACCCAATTACTCTCTACTATGTAAAGTTTAAAATTAAAAATCTCATCAGTAACTAGTATATTTTCATGCTTTTTGAACAATACGTGGAGACTAGTGATCTCTAATTATCTATTGGTATCTAGTATAACTATCTAGGGGAAAACTCTTCCAATAAATTATAATTAATCTCAATCAAAAAATAAGGTTTAGTGTAATGATTCGTGACTACCAAAAATAGACTATATTCTATCAGGATTCAGTGATTCGGAGCTAACATATTGGCCACTTATAACTTATAAGAGTGAAAGAGAAGCGACCAAGGCATATTGTCCTTCATTAAAGTGAAGTCAGAAAATGGAAAGAATTCCTCATTTATGAAGCTCTGTTCTTCATGTCCTAGTAATCATTGGGCTGTGACTTGTTTACTGATAGCGTGGACTTCTCAGTTGGCATCATCATAATTAGCCTTGTGTCATAGTGTCTCATAGGATTTTATAAGGTTCGCTTTGCAAGATCAGAATTCATGCCAGTTGCTCTTCAAAATAGATGGATATTTTAGATTATTAATTAAGAAGCTATATCTTGTAAGTTAACAGAAAGTTGATTCAATTGCTGACTCCTGAGTTCAAAAACTGGTGATATTACTTATATACTCAAGCTGCGCTGCTTCAGACTCCAGAATATACGTACTTATTACAATTCACACTTCAGACATGAGGAAACGATGCTCACGGGACGCTGCTCAGTGCTCAGTGCTCACTGCTGAGGAGTCAGGACTCAGGAGCCACGAGTCACTGGCAAATGCTGAATAAGAATCACCGATTGATTGTGTCAATGCTGAGAATAATACTTGCAAGAATATCGCACATCAATGGCTGAGAAACCTTCTATTGATGTTCTATATCGATTGCCTAATAAATCTGGACTATTTCGTCTTCTAAAAATTGTTACGAGCCAAAAAAAACTCTTTTTTTCAAGTAACTTTTCACTCAGATTTCTATTCGAGATTCGGAAGTGTATATGCAAAGTCGCATACTGAGGTACCAAGGCGCATGTAGACGTACTAAAATGATATTAGCATTGACAGTGCGTCACTAGACGTACGCACAGGATTATGGGACAACTTACAAGGATTCCGCCAGTCCCCAGTCGTGAACAGTGAAGAGGGCTCATACGCTCACCGCTGACCGTGACCAGAGCTGAACTCCTTAACTTACGGCGGCCTTCAGCCCTGGGATATGCTCTCAGAGTTCAGCGACTCTCACTATTTACGGTATCATGGTTCACCCTCAGGTTATTGGATTTTGGAACTGATGTCCTAGGTTCAAACTTCTTAGATAAGAGCTGACGGTTGGAATTTGAGATCATGGTAATACTTGTAGTGTATACGTATACTAGTACTAGTTTCAATTTTCAACTTTCAACTTTCAACTTTCAACTTTCCATAAGTTCCAACTTCTAAGTCTAAATCAAATGGGTGCCCAAATGCGGAGGACTGAGATAGGAGTGGTGCATCCAGCTGTGTGCTCACTGCTACATGTTTGGTGTCGCGACTCGCTATACTAATACGTAGATTATATAATTCATAGTGTGATTAATTATAATTATGAGAATTAATTAGCTAAAGCTGAATATTTTTTTATTTTTTTATTATAAGATCACTCTGTAGAGTGAATTGGATAGGCTTTCCCTGATGAACAGGGTCTTGAGTGTTGACTCTATACTACTATTTAGTGTTTTAACTTTTGACTCTTCAGTCTGGGATTGTTGACTTTCACGCTTTCATCAAGCTGATAACTTATAAACTGGGACTGTTGGTGCTTTACTCCCGAGTCCCGCCTCACAAGCTGGTTTATAACATCATTGATTACCAGACTAAGCGACGAAACGGATTGTGAAACCATGGGCCACCATCGCAGATATCAAGCTTATACTCAAACGTCGATATCCAGTGTTTTCCACCATCCAGTCAAATTCAGTCTTTTAAATTAAAAATCCAACTAACTGGAGACAGTCTACAGGATCTAGAATCGATCGATATATGATACATCGTATTTCTATTTACTAAGACAGTAGCTGCAAATTTGAAATAACCAAACTAAGATATTTAGCTGGAGCCTGGCGCTCGACCCCAGCGGAAAATTGAAATTTAAAGCTTGACACAAATTAATTAATTAGGTCGGTAGTTTTCCACATTGAATCATATTTGCTCGCTTTAAGAAGTTGTTCCAAACCCTTAAAGTAAAGAAGCTAAGGTATACAATTCGTTTATAGCATGCTATGATGTATATACTTTATTAATATATTTTAACAAAAAAAAAAAAAAAACCATCACTTAACGTGCTTCCAAAGAGCAAAATATTCAATATCATGTTCCACTACGTAATTACAAATGATAGTACTATAGACTATAGTCTATTATACTCGTAAGTTGTAACTCTAGTACGTATCTTGAATCGTGAAGGACCTGGTCCTTGAGATTATGCACTGATACAGCTATATTATATAACGGTGTAATAACAATTCAGTACAATGCCAATTGTAGAATCACGCGATTCACTTATCAATCCGCCAACAGTTGACTTATTTATATCCATGAACCATGAATTTAGTTCACCGGTGGACAAATCTAATCTAAGCCAAACCTTGTTTTTCATGAAGATAGTTTTTAATTATTGGTTGAGGATCGAACTGGATTCTCTAGTGAGTTGTAAGTTGTAACTTCCAAAATGAATCCACTCACAGTTCACTGCCATGGAGGATCTGATATTTGAATGGTTGGAAGTTGGAAATCTCCATTTATGTTTGTAGGCTATAGTAGACTACGCCTACAATTGAGGATATAGATAATAGCACACCAAATTGCAATGACCTTAGAACGAAACCCAGTTTCCAAGACCAAGAATGCGGAATCCTTACTGTCCAGTGTTCAGCAGTTTGGGTTGACGGCCGTTGGAATCTGGAAAGTTGAGATCCATGTTTTCGATCCCCTATATACTAGCCACCGAGCCTCTTCACTTTTCACAACACTACTGTTCACTTCGACCAAGTTGTAACCTCTTAACCTCTGACTTCATGAGCTACCAATAGGCCAACATCCTCGTCGCTCTCAAGAGTCAAGCCTGGCCAGTGGCCTTCCTTCAAGTCCCTTCAGGTCAAGTGTTTATTTATGCTCAAAGAGGTTTTGATTCACCCAGTCCCTAAGCAGCGCAACTCGCACAACACTACTGATGGGCCGGCAGCCGTTTGCCTAGTAAAGCGTTCGAAAACGCACCATCACGTACAACGATTGCTGCAAGAAATAATATCATTCTATTTTTTTATTGAAAAATGTCAACATTTTAATTAAAATTATCCATATATATCCATTCTGTTCCAAATTTAACGTGTTTGTCCATATTTTCGTTTTCAAGCTTTAATATATAATTATAATATAGTAAGATAATATTGATATATAATTAATATTATGTTATTTTTATTTTATATATTATCATAGCTTATAATTCTCAAGGTCAAAATTGCTTGATTCCATTCTCAGATTTATAAACGGAAAAAAGGATTATGTCTCAATCTTCACCTAGAAATTCATCAAATACAAACTCTTCAGAGGTCAGACAAAACGACATATATAATCAGCAGCAACATCCTCAAGATATTCCTCAACCCAATAGTAGCATCCACTCACAGCTACTACCTCCACCTCCACCTCCCCAACAACAAGTACCTTTCAATCAGGCTCTCAATATAAATAATCCTAATAACTTCAACTCTTATTCAACAACTACAAATTTCGGTAATAGTCCATCTTTTGAACAACCAAGGTTTTTCCCTCTACAACAGCAGCAGCACCACCTACAATTCCAAGGACACCATCCTTTACATATCCCTCAACCAGTTTTCAATCAACCACCTTTGCCATTAGCCACTGGGCCAAACCAACAATTCCAATCACACCAGGCAATAAACGCAAGACCTTTTGTACAAAATGAGCAATTTCAAAATGTTCCCAACGTGTCAAGTGACATATTACCAGCAGGAGCCACATTACCTGAAAAATTACAGAGAGTTTTGCCCCTCCCTCCTTTATCCAAAGCACCAGTAAGACCTGATTCACTCCAACCTCAGATTCCAAGAAGATCAAGAAGAAGATCAAAATACACAAAGGAACAAGATGATATGATAGTATCTATGAAGAAAGGTGGGAAATCCTGGGTTGATATCGCAGAAGTTACAGGAGTTGGAAGTTTCTTGGCTGCTAGGAATAGATATCAGGTATTGATTGGCCAACAAGGAGGCGGTTCCGCTTCCTGGGGGATGGATGATAATACTACTCTTCAGGACTTGCTAGATGACGGAGAGTTGGAGAAATGGAAGTTCATCGCAAGAGAATTGCAAAAGGCAACTGGTAAAACCTTCACAGATAAACAGTGTCGTGAAGTGATAAGAATATTGTTCTGGAAAGACCCTCAATCCTTTGGAATCAATGATGAAACATTACAAGAATGTATCAAAGAACACAACACAACCATTCGGTCAATCCAAGAACAAAATGAACAAGAACAATATCACCAGTCCCAATTTATTCCTCCTCAATTTGCTTCAGAAACACAAGCTATACAACTGAACCCACCTGAGTTCTCATCACAGCATCAAAACCCTTCATCTTCACTGAATAATCAAGACTACTTGGCATATTATAATCAACAACAGTTTCCAAATCAATCACAGAATCAACAATTCCAGTCTAATGATCACACCTTTCACCCGTTAGCTCCTTTGAACTTTTCACAGAATCATCCTTCTTCAAATGACAAGAAAAGTGGTTCGTTTTAAGTGATTGATTTACCAGACTTGGGAATTTGGAAAGAAAATCATCAAATTTCATTCATAGAGTTGCAATTTTTTCTGTATTATCCAAAGATTTGAAAAGTACTGATTTTTTATTTGCATCAACTTAATTGTATAACTAAAAGAAGAGCCATTATTAATGTATAATGATAAAGTTTTTATATTTTTTTTCAGATTTTTGCTTTTTTGGCTCTTTTTGTTTTCTTATCTTCTGTTCATTATTTTGATTTTTAAGTAGGGGTTATAAAGTGGAGGGTTTATAGTGTATTTGTATCTTCAACCTTGTTGGAGATGTGTACAATATTAGAATGTATTATAATTGCAAGGCATCATCTAGTTGTAGTTTTTATTTGTTTTTGATGATTTGCATCCCTCTGTAACGTCACTGTTGATTTAACATCTTAACATCAACCAAGTTGGGAAATGATGTTTTGAAGCTTGAAATATATGTGGCTTTCAATACAAATCTTTGAAAAAAAAGTTAATGACATATATTAAGAATAACTCATGAGTAATCAGTGCTAATGAACGAGATTGAAACCAATTAAAACGCCAAATGAAATAATGGAAAGACATAAAGTAATCAAGTTATACAGTAAGCATATCAGAATTGAAAAGAGGTGACGTTCTGAGCGAATGGAACGAATGGAATAAGAAAAAGTCTCGTTTATATTAAAACCAGATCGAAAGACCAGTTGTAACTTCTCAAGGACTTTTTGGTTTTGGCGTCTCTTCACTCGTTTTATGCAATAATCTTGCAGGCAACTGTGCAATTTTATCAAGAGAAGCTTGAGGATCCCAAGTGTTATTTTCAGAGTTATTCAAGTTATAGTGTGATTTGATCTTTCTATTAGAAATAATGGCTGCAGTATCAGTTGAAGGGCCAGATGTTCCCCCGATTTCATTCTTAATTTTAGTATCGATTACATTGACAGTCTTGGGAGGAGTTGATATTTTCAAACCTGAAATATCATTGGAAATTGAGCTGAAAATATCGTAAAAAGTTCTTGTAGGTTCCATAACATCACCTCTTTTTTCCCACGGAAATACTGGTTTAATTGAAGGTTCTGTGACATCTTCCTCAGACTCTTGAACTGAAGTAACATCTTCAACTTCTAAAGAATCCCATGCATTCACCAATTTAGTGTTGTCCAAGTTATAAGCTTGACCCCTACCAGCAAATGAAGTATTTTGAAATATATGTGATGCTTTCTCTCCAAAATAGTGTTTGTTGAATACATCCCACCAATCTGAATGAATACCATAGAGAACTTCATATGCAACTCCATTCAAACCCAAAGCAAATTCATGAGAACTTCTTGATTTCCAAGGTTTATTTGATCCAATGTAATGTAAAACCTTAATATCATTCCAAAATTTTTTAAAAGCAGGCATATATTGATAACCGGCAGATGGCGTAACGTTATAAAGGAAAGGAAGTCTAAACCAGTCTTTGAAGTATTCATTGAAAAGCCCTTGGTCAGCACCATCGAATGAACAGTTTTCTTTAACTGATAGTTCTATCAAATCGTTGTAAATATCGAGACTTGGTTCCGTAACAAATACTCCTGAATTGAAGATATCTGGCCATCCACTATCGGGAGCAGCGCCGAAAACAACGTCTAGTTCAAATAAATCATCTATCGCTTTCAAGGGCAAAACATCACAATCTAAATAAACAATTTTTGAGTATTGAGTTTGTTTCCATACCAATATTTTAGAAAACGTGTTGAAAAGATCCGGTCTTTCAAGCAAAGCCAACTCTGCTGAGCAGTGAGTGTTCAATATAGGGTCAATTGGAATTATATCATCGTAAACTTCTTCTAATAAAGCAATTGATTCTTCCGAAACGCCTGAGATAAGGATCGATAATCTGGCTTTAGATTTGAATTGTTTCAAGGATTGCGCCAACACTAAAGCGCCAGGTAAGTAGTCTTCGTTGATGAGAATAGAGACAAACGCATTTGGCTCTGACATACTTTGAGAGCGTGGTATCTGATCTGATCTGTTGCTTGTGGCCAGGGGTTGAGCTTCGTAAATGTTTATCGTCTTTTTCTGTGAAACTAACTTTCAAATCTCGATTTTCATGTTCAGATAACTCAGTGGGACCCCAGTCCTTGACTGCCCGAAAGGGATGTTCTTACGCGCCAGAGAATAGATAAAAGACTCAACATCAAATTATAAACTATAAAGCTTTATACCCCAACAAACAACTATATAAAGAAAAAGACTCAAGTGAAAGAAAGGAAAGAAAAAAAAACCGAGAGAAAGTAGTTTTCAGTTATCTAATTTTTAAAATCTATTTAAAATTCATTTAAAACCAAATAGATTTATTTAAGCACGTTGATAAGCACCTCCATTAGCATTACCTGGAACTGGAGGTCCATTGGCACGTCCACCATTAGCATTTTCCTTCAAAGCAATCAATTGTTTAGATCTAAAGGTTTCATAATGAACTAAAGAAGTGGTTTCGATTAAATCTTGTAAATGTGTTCTGGTCAAGAAGTCTCTTAAAAAGACAAACTCACATTGAGAAATATCTTCAACGTTAATAGCACCCCATCTTGTTCTTCTGCCTCTAACAGATTCTCCATTTATTGTGATTTCCTTTTCAGAACCAACAATAGCGAAAGGAATCAAAGATCTGATATCTTCATTCAATTGTTTTTCTTCTTCAAGGTAATCTTCATTATCGTATGGATAAATATTAAAATTATTGTATTGAAATTCTTTTTGTAAAGTTTTCTTGAATTCTGATCTTTCTTCTAAAGTTAATGAATCTGACTTGGCAATGATTGGGACAACATTAGCAATTTCAGTCAACTTCTTCAAGACCAAGACGTCCAATTCTTTTAAACCTTTACCATTTGGTTGAATGAAATATAAGATACAATGAACTCTGGTATCTTGAATGTATCTTTCTCTTTGAGCAGTTAATTCCTTTCTGAGATATTGAGAGTGTTGTTCTTTGATGTATCTAACCAAAGGTTCCCAACATAAATCATTGTTGATTTGATCACCAAAACCTGGAGTATCAATGATGTTTATATTCAATCTAACGTTATTTTCAATCAATTGATGGGAAGAAACTTTGATTTCAGTAGTTTTTTCAATTGGTTCATTGACATCTCTACGACCAGATGATTCAGTCAATGAAGAGGAGAATAATGTGTTGACTAAAGTGGATTTACCTAAACCAGAGCGCCCAACAACCATAACATTGAACTGGAAACCTCTTTTCAACAAACGACTTTCTATTTGTGAGGTGATGGTATCGAAACCAACATAGTTTTTAGGTTGAACGAAGGAGTTAATAGTGGCAGACATGGCGGGTATGGATATGAGTGAACGGTGAGACTTCTGGGAGAAAAGAGGGAAAAAAAGTGGTTTATTTGTACTGAGCTGTCACCTATTTTCAATTTGTGATCTTCATCTTCGAGTTTTGTTGATCTGTTCGTCTGAATTGTTTTGTGGTTTTTACGCGTACTTCTGGATCTATCACGTGCGCTAGCAGCACCAGGGGAGTGTACGCTGTGCCAGTTATGCCGGTTATGTAATTAGGTCAAATTTTATTGAAAATTGTTGTTGATGAAAGAAGCCGCCGAGACAAGACGCTGAGTAGACGCTGAGCCAGAACAACAAGAATCATCATGTCCATGGCACTTAGATCTGAAGGTGGGATCTCCATATTGGGCGCTCTCGCTGGGTCTCTTTCCAGCTTGCTACCAGCACTCCCAGACATTCGGTTGTCCATACCCAATCCATTTGCATCACGAGAACAAAAAAAATTGGATCCAAGATTAGAAGAGTTGGCTCAACAATTGCAAGACAGTAACGGGAAGCTTCCTCTCTTTATAAATAACGGTATCTTGTTGGCCGTTCCTAAAAAAAAAGTATCGCATCAAAAAAGACGTCAAAAATTATATGGTCCAGCTAGAAAACAGTTGAAGAAAATAGATCACTTGAATCGTTGTCCCTCTTGTGGCCATTACAAGAAATCACATCTTCTCTGTATGAATTGTTACTTTGAAATCAAAAATTTCTTAAACGCAAAGAAGGGAGCACCTGAACCTACCGGTCCAAAAGAAGAGTTGGATCCTGTCGATGAAAGAATCTTATATCCTGGTAAATTCATAACTGCTGACGAACAGAGATTAAGAGCCAGGGATTACGTTCCTAAGCGTGCTAGAAGTTTGCCATATGAAAAGAAAAAATAGTCTCTTATATTGTCAAGTTTCCTGTATATATGAATGAAAATAAATCAATTCAAAATTCGATATTACCGGTTTAGTTGTAACGGGAAACACTCTGAGTTGGTGTTTCTGTCAGAAGCTATAATTCATAAGCACTTTTTCATGTGTAAAACTAATGATAAGAACGAGATTCCTTTCGTTTAAATATCCATCTTTTCTGTTTCAAATCACACTTCAAGAAGGTGAAATTCTCATCAAAAAAATAAAAAAACTCTTTTTAACTCTTTTTTCAATATTTAGCCATAATCCTCTTCAAAGGAATGTGCAGCTTTGTTTTATACTTTATTCCTTCGATGTTTCCACTGTTCAGAAAGAGTAAATCAGCAATTTTGATACATGTTGAAACCGAAATCTTCAAATCCGAAAATGGAAGAGATCGAGATGAGCTGATAAAACTGATAAAAATCTTGAAAAAAAATTAACCAGAATTTTCTTTCAAAGCGATAAGAGAAACACAAGATAGTAGCTCAACCACAACTATCAGCGAACAACTATGACGGTAGAGCACGAAAGAAAACACAAGAAGCCAAAACTAAGCAATAAAAACACAAGAACCATCTCTCAATTTACCATTTCTCCTCCACATCCTCTCAATGTTAAACCAGCTGGGAATGAATTACTACAATTTGAAACGAAAAAAAGGTTGAGCAAAAAAGCACAAATGGGTCATTTATGCTTGCTCCCTGATGAATTGATTATGGATTTATTAGGATTCATTGAAAATCCTGTCGATTTGTTGAATTTAAGCCATACTTCAAGAGTCCTCTATGCATATATATACGATGAAGAAATCTGGAGAAAATTATATACAAAAAAATTTCTTGAAGAAGAGAAAATTTGCATCGATAAAAATATACCACAGCCGGATCATCCATTGGGATTGTGTAGCTGGAAGGGTTCATGGAGGAAAACGTTGTTGAATATACCTGCTGATGTCCAAGAAGCAAATTTAGAAAATGAGAATTTAATATTTTCTGATATTTTGTATAGGCCTTTCCAGTGTTCACAGATAAACTATGAGAAATTATTTGATAAAATCATTAAAGAGGAAAAAATCAGTTATGAAACTGGTAAATCTAATGATTTAATCGGTAGGATCCAAAGAATAGATGAATCTGTAATGACAGTTGAGAATTTCAATGGGAATTGGATAAATACTCCATTTATATTAACTAAAAAAAATGATACAAGATGGCCAAGTTGGGATTTAGATTACTTATTAGGAAGATTCTCCCATATCAAGTTCCGTCAAGAAGCAGTTAGATGGACACTTTCATTCTACGCTGATTATTTTGAAAATAATAGAGATGAATCGCCTTTATATTTATTTGATTGTGATAGTAAGGCAATGAGTGAATTAGCTAAAGAGTACAAAGTTCCAGAATGTTTTGATTCAGATCTATTCAAAGTTTTCCAAGAAGAAGGAACCTCAAGTGATTCAATCAATTGTAGACCAAATCATTCATGGTTAATTGTTGGTCCGAAGAGAAGCGGTTCAACGTTCCATAAAGATCCAAATCAAACATCCGCTTGGAACGTTGCTATAACGGGGAGGAAATTATGGATAATGTTACCTCCTGATGCCCAACCTCCAGGTGTAGGCACAGACGCTGAGGAAAGTGAAGTTACATCTCCAGTAGGTATAGCAGAATGGGTCTTGTCAGGATTTTTCAATGACGCTGTGAGGTTATCAGAGACTGGAGATTGTATTATTGGTATAACTCACCCAGGTGAAAACATGTATGTTCCCTCAGGTTGGTGGCATAGTGTTATTAATATTGATGATGCTGTGGCTATAACTCAAAATTTCTCACCTTTGTCTAGATTACCCAATATTTTAAATTTCCTTAAAAATAAATCAAATCAAATTTCAGGGTTTAGACCAAAAGAAGTTAAGTTGTCTTTAGAAGTCTTGATAAATAGACTTAGAAACCTGCCAGAGGCCAATGAAAGTTTAAAGATTTTCAATAATTATTTGGAAGCTTTGGAAAATGCTCAAGTACAAGAACATTTAGATGAAGAAGATTGTGGAGAAACCTTGAGCAAAGGTGAAGTATTAACTATGCCAATATATGAAATGTTCAAAGAGTTATTGATATTAGCTGGGTATGGAAAAGAAATTGAAAAGGCAAATGCTGAATTAGTTAAATTAGAGAGTGTAAATAACAGGAAAAATTTTAATAGTGGATCATTGGAGGAACATACCAAGGTTTCCAAATGGGAGAAATTAACAGAATCAACTAAGGGTGATGAACCTGCCTTTTCGTTTGGATTTGAAGAAAGCGATGATGAATAATTAATGATGTACAGTATACATAGCATGTTTTCAACCAAAATGTATATTAGTGAAATGGGTTTGATTTTTTTGTAAATGCAGAAGCGACCAACTAACTTGACAGTTTACTACTTAGTGGCCTGTGGGTGATAGAGTATGAATCCATATAAACTTTTAAGTTCTTAATTATAATTTGACAGACAGAAATCTTTTATCTTTGAAATTGCCGTTTTGGGAGATGTCTGGATATATGAACTTTCGCAGAGGTGATGATTGTTGAAGCTGATTTTTTTTCAACTGACGAATCTTTTTCAAATAAGATCTTGATCTAGATGAAATACCTCTCGTTCAGTGAATTTCAATATTACTATAATTATCTAATTAATTAAATTTAAAATTTATAGACGTACGACGTCCATGCATAAAATTACAATTACTGCAATACACATGATATACCGTTATATTAATTGATTAGCTGCAATATATATTGATTTACTTATAACAGCTTAATTATAAATCGAATTAATTAATTAAATAAATCATTAAATAAATATTTCATGTCTAGATGTATAATTAATTATAATTACAGCTAAATTACAAGCTTTTAATTTGATATGTTTATATCATTAATAATGTACGTCTTTTTAAAACATTTGTTGATGTTACCATATTTGAGAACTAAGTTATGTACTTATGTTACAGAATATAATTAGATGTTGATTCTTATATTCTCGCTGACTTCATTATTGTCCTTGTCCTTCTTCTTCAGGTTCTTGACACTTCTTGTTGTTCTTCTCTAATTTCCTGGATATCCTAATCTATATATATACATGTACTTATTCAACGGGAAAGTCTCTTAGATTGCTATCATGAGTACTTCTTTAAACTTCCGTAACTCAAAGTTACTATTTCGGTATTTCTTAATCTTATACCTTATATAGTGGTTAGGCATTATTACACTAACAACATTCTATATAGATCTGTTACAGCAGTAATCACTTTCAACAGATGTTCATATATAGCAGAGAGCTCTAAACACACAACACTGATGAAGTAGAATCAATATTCAAACGGATTCACTCGATTAATGTAACTCGTTACCTATAAGACACCACAAGTAATAACTCATTGATCAATATGTCTCATCCACTTATCTAAATTTTGTCATCTAAAAGATAATTCATATATACTCAATATTGAATTAGCCACATATATTACAATATGATTAGGTATATAGTGGCGCAAACATATCAATCTGATTAAAATTATCACTATAAAACTCACAAAACAGTGAAATGAAGAGACATTACCAATTTTCTCAAATCTTGAAAGAGATAACAAGGGGAAAATATGTTGAACGAGTGAATAATCCCAACTTTCTGTGATCGTGCAGTATTTCAAGGATTCGTATCGAACTCTTTAACTACTAAACATCTCCTCAAATAATTTGAAATTGAATACAGTCACTGTATCATATGATATATTCCAGCCATGATCCATACTTCTAAGTTCTGTCCTACGGTTGTATATTATAGCACATGAACGATGTTTCTTTACTGTTTAAATTATATAACAGCTAAAAAGCTGTAAATTAACATTGTCAAATGCGTGAAATATTGATCGACGTCATAGATAACTGAAATAGTGAAAAATTTCATATTTCAATATTTTATTATTAATAAACAACATCAACAGTTGAGATCACTCTATTAATCACTCTTGTGAGTTTCTTATAAGAGATACCCAATGATCACTACAATCACTTAATGCGACAACTTAAAGTGTAAATTAATTTTGCAGCCAACGGCCAACTAGAAAGGATTCAGAGATAAGAACACCACTGAAATTCTCAACAGCCATCCACTGATCAGTAGAACAATAGAGAACTAAATTAAACAAATAACTATTTTCTGTTTTCTCTTTTCTCTTTTCTTCTCTTTATAAATCAGTGAAAAACCCCAGAAATAATTTACGATTTTCCAATTAAAAATTCCCTGAAAAACGTTTAAATTTGCAACTCATCTCATTTATTGCTAATTGTGGCTTCAACATAAAATTATTTTATATATACTTTCATCGTCTTTAAAATTTATATATAAAATTGTATAAATCTACATAAAAGAACCTGCTATTCCATACTATCATACTTATACATCCATGAAGATACAATGTCCAAACAAGATACAAAAACAACAGATATAGAATCAACTTACGAGGAAACCCTGCAAATTGAGAAAAACCAATCTTCCATAGATCCAATAACTGGTGTGAAAAGAGGCTTGAAAGACAGACACATTTCTCTTATAGCATTAGCTGGTATCATAGGGCCCGGGATCCTCGTAGGTGCTGGTCAAGCTTTGAACCATGGTGGTCCAGCTGCCTTGATCATAGGGTTTGGAGTCATTGGTATCATTGCATTCTCAATAATGAACTCTTTGGGTGAGTTGGCTACGTTATACCCCACTGGAGGTGCTTTTTCAACGTATTGTAATAAGTTCATTGATCCTGCTTTTGGTGCTGCTGTTGGGTGGAATTATGTGATTATTTGGGTTGCTGTGTTGGCTAATGAATACAATACCATATCGTCAATCATGCAATTTTGGGGGCCTCAAGTTCCCTTATATGGATACATCTTGATGTTTTGGTCCGCGTTCTTGGGGTTCCAGTTACTTGGTGTTGAGGCATTTGGAGAATCTGAATACTGGTTGGCATTATTCAAGCTTTTTGGATTAGTTGTTTTCTACTTATTTTCAATCATTTATGTTAGTGGTGGTGTGAAGGACCGTCCAGCGTTTGGGTTCCAATACTGGAACAATCCAGGTGCTTTGAGCCATGGGTTTAAAGGTATAGCCACTGTTTTCGTCTACTGTTCAACTTTCTACTCAGGTACTGAATCTGTGGCGCTCACTGCAGCAGAAGCCAGAAATCCATCAAGAGCTATACCAAGAGCCATCAGACAAACTTTCTGGAGAATTATTGTTATATACATGGGTGTTGCCATTACATATGGTATGACTGTTCCATACAATGATCCAGGTTTGCAGGCTGGATCAAAAGCTTTAAAATCACCAATCACAATTGCAATAATGAATGCTGGATGGAGCCATGCGGGACATCTTGTCAATGCCTTTATCTTGATCACTTGTATATCAGCCATAAACAGTTCCATCTACATTGGATCCAGAACTATTGTCAATTTAGCTCATGAAAAATCAGCACCTAGATTCTTGGGCAAGACATTGAAGAATGGTGTCCCCATAAACGCAGTGATCTTGATGAACTTATTTGGATTCATCTCAATGATGAATGTGAGCACAGGTGCCGCGGAGGCATATAATTATATCGTGAACTTGTCTGGTGTCTCCGTGTTCATCGTATGGGGAGCTGTATCCTACGTTCATTTGAGATTCAGAAAAGCCTGGTCATTACAAAATAGATCCTTAGATGAATTGCCGTACAAGTCTATATGGTTCCCATACTTGACGTGGTTTGGATTATTGGCTAATGCCTTCTTGGGACTAATCCAAGGATGGTCATATTTTAAACCTTTTGATGCTGGTAATTTCGTTGATGCCTATATCTTATTCCCTGTTTTCGGTATTATTTACGTTGTTGTTAAGTTTTGGAATAAGACCAAATGGGTTGATTTAGCCACTGTGGATTTGGATTTGGGTAAGAGACTAGATTTGGATGTTAGGGACGTTGAAGATGAGTTTGTTAAAGATACAAAATGGTATGAATATTTGTATATTTGGAAATACATTTGAAACTAAATTGCATTGCATTGTGTTTGTTGTGTTTGTTTAGAATTCTACTAATAGATTGTTTGATTAATTATTATATTACAAAAATTAAAAATTAAAGTATTAAAACCACCACCAACGAAAACTTCTATCTTTTAGAACGCAATTATACAATAGTGCATTTAACACCACATAAACCTTCTTTTTCTTTATCGTCTTTTAAAGCTGGTTTTGATTGTTCAGCTCTTTTAGTTTCAGCAGCTGGTTTTTCAGTTTCAGTAGTAGTAGCAGTAGCTCCAGACTCAGCAGCAGCAGGAACAGAAACAGAACCAGTAAATTTAGCAGCAGTCTTGGCAAACACTTCACCTTGAATAGAAGCAATCTTCAATTCCAACTCAGAAGGTTGTCTAGAACCATCAGCACCAGCAAAAGTACCAGCACCGTATGGAGAACCACCATGGATTTCAGTCATGTCGGCCAATTGAGCAAATGCTGGACCGTACCCTAATGGAACGTAAATCATACCATGATGGGTCAAGATAGATAAAACGTTTCTAATAGTGATTTCTTGACCACCACCTGGAGTACCAGTTGACACAAAGACACCAGCTGGTTTACCGTATAAAGCACCAGCAGCCCACAAGCCACCAGTAGCATCCCAAAATGACGACCATTGAGAAGGTAAATTACCAAATCTTGTTGGAATACCAAATAAAAAGGCATCGTATTTTTGCAAAGTTTCCACAGTGGCGATAGGGATATCAGCAGGTTTTTCAGGAGCATGTATCAAGGCTAAGACTTCTGGAGATAAAGTTTCTGGGACTTGAAAGATATCGGCTGTTGAGCCTGATGATTCCACACCAGCTTTAATGGATTTGGCTAAAGTGGTGATATGTCCATATGTGGAATATTGAATAATCTGTTAGTAGTTAGTATTTGATAGTACAATCAATTGCCGAATTCAACTCAGTCACAGATTCCTGTGGACCACGAAGAACCAGAATTTTTCATTTGACAGAAAGTTGAAACTCTGGGGTATCTCTTCACTGAGCTGAGCTGAGCTGAGCTGAGCTGAGACAATGGCACAGTATACAAGATACATACAGCAATTTTGACCATTGTGAGCTGTGATTTTTGATGGTGCAAACAGAGGGATGAAGGAATTGAGTACTATAAATAACCAAGACGAAAACAGTGCAAATAAATAATATGCTCCATGGCTCTTTTCCTTCCACACTGTTTGAATTCAGTTCCAATTTGTCATATTTGTCATATTGGTTGCTGCACGCCGCTTACTAAATCCGGTTTAGTAATCTGACTAAGAGCACTCAGCAGAGCAGAGCTTTGGGGCACGCGAACTACAACTACATTTTGGGACAGACCACAACGGTACTAAACTTGTGGCTGTATAAATAAGAAGCAGTTTCCCTTCAACAGAGCACATTCTACACCAGAAACAACCAACAAAACAACCAGAAACAACCACAATGGCTCCTAAAACTGCTATCATCATCTACTCCATGTACCACCACATCGCCACCATGGCCGAAGCCGTCAAGGCTGGTGTTGAGGCTGCCGGTGGTTCTGCCACCATCTTCCAAGTTCCAGAAACTTTATCTCCAGAAGTCTTAGCTGCTTTGCACGCTCCACCTAAACCAGATTACCCAATCGCTTCCACTGCCACTTTGGAAGAGTACGATGCCTTCTTATTCGGTATTCCAACCAGATTCGGTAACTTCCCAGCTCAATTCAAAGCTTTCTGGGATTCTACTGGTGGTTTATGGGCTTCTGGTGCTTTATACGGTAAACCAGCTGGTGTCTTTGTCTCTACTGGTACTCCAGGTGGTGGTCAAGAAACAACCATTATCAATTCCTTATCCGTCTTGGTTCACCATGGTATCATCTATATCCCATTAGGTTACAAGAATGCTTTTGCTCAATTAGCTAGTTTTGAAGAAATTCATGGTGGTTCTGCTTGGGGTGCTGGTACTTTTGCTGGTGGTGATGGTTCAAGACAACCAACTAAATTAGAATTAGAAATTGCTACCATTCAAGGTAAATCTTTCTACGAAGCTGTCCAAAAATTCTAATTTTTTTAGACTAATATAGATGATTAGTTTTTATAATAATTGATTTGATTTGATTTTAATTTTAATTCAATTTAATTTAGTTACTCTACTAATGATATTTTGTAAATACAAACATTATATTCTCTTTAATTACGGAGCAATACGAACAATCTTCCATTCACTGTGTTCAGTTTCTCTCTTATAAACAACCCTATCATGCAATCTACTAGGTCTTCCTTGCCAAAACTCAATCTCAAGAGGAACAATTCTCAATCCACCCCAAAATTTAGGACATGGAATTTCATCATCTTTTAAATCTTTATATTTTTCAGTGTTTGCATCAGTGTATGAATCAAGGGTTTCACGATTAGGAATCTCTGTGGATTGAGGTGATGACCACGCACCAATCTTGGATCCTCTTGGTCTTGTATTGAAGTATCTTTCACTTGTTTCTCTATTCACAAATTCAGTTGGACCTTCGATTCTAATTTGTCTTTGTAAAGCCTTCCAGAAAAAAGTTAACGACGCGTTTGGATTGGACTTGATATCCAAAGCTTTCTTAGAGGTGCCCCAATTGGAATAAATGACAAATCCTTTATAATCCAATTCTTTGAATAAAAGAGTTCTTGAGGAGACTCTTCCTGATGGTAATCTACAAGTTGATAAATTAACAGCTTCCGGAAGATCTTCACTCTGCTCTGCTTCTTTGAACCATTTGGAGAACTGAGTTATTGGATCCTGATCAACGTCTTTTATATCGAGTGCTGATTTATCGTATTGATAAGTTTCTGGTGCAACTTTTCCAGTTTATTAGTAATTTTCACTCATGATAGTTATGGTGTAAGATACTTACAAATGATTGGGTCTTCGATCTTTTGGGTAGACATTATACGAGTGGTGTGGAACTGATTGACTTTGGTGAGTAATTGTAATCTCTTGATCATGTACGTGATAAAGTTTGTTTTTGGTAAAGAATTTTGTAGAATTTTGATAAAAATCTCATGATAATTTTATTTCGAATTTTCACATGTTATCGGATAGTTGCGAAATTAATTCCATTTGAAAAAAGGTTGCAATTGTGAATAAATCTACAATGTAATAAACTGTCTGTAATATTCAGTTGATTTCGACATCAAGAACAATAAGTAGTAAGCTGGAAACGAAAAGTTAGTAAATATTCTAAAAAAGAGGGAAAAAAAAAGAGAAAGAAAATACTCATCTTAAAAAAGAAGAAAGAACCATTCACTCCAATTTAGTCAACTGATAATGTAAAGCCCCCAACAATTGCCATTAATCTCAACCATCTTTTAAATAAAAACACCATAAAGTGACACACACAATTGAATAAGAATTGCATATTGATTATTCATCCGGACACAAAGATCCACGAATATCCACTATTTATGATAACAAACATTAAAATATATGATGAGTTGAAGAAAAAATGAATAACTGATAGGAGTGGGAAAGTTTAGGAATTTATCATGTGTTGCAGAGACATAAAATTTGATCTTGAATTTCACTTTTCCACTTGAAGAGACGGATATAAGGGGAAACTTTTTTTCCTTGAATTATTGAATCTTGAGTATGACACCGAGAAACTTGATATTATTATCCTTTTGTAATAAAGAATAATGAATGATTTTTATTTTTGTTTTTTGGGTAAAAGGGAAAAAAAAAGTTCATTAATGAAAAATAACCCTTTGTTAATTAAAACTGTGACATTTTAAAAAACTGATTAGAAAATACTAATCATATCTTGAGCTGAACTTATCTTCAAATTTTAGATAAAATTTGATTGAGGGAGGGCGTAGGTACCAAGAAATGTGACTTAGCTAGCTCTAAAGATGTATTGTTAGTACACCTTATCTTCATTTCAATCTATCCGGAATACGACAGAACAGCATAGTTTAAAATAATCTCAAGTCTTGGAACAAGAGAAGATGTTCTTTGGAAAGCATGTTAACTGTACTCAAAGATTGAAACAGCAATGATTGAAAAACAACAAGTTCAACCATTAAATAAAAACTAGCCAATATTTCTCAGTACTTTACCCATCATTTAAATTAATAAACTTGAAACCTCTCTATTCCTTGAGTAAGAAAAAAGATAAAAATTCCAGCTCTTGTAACAAAACATGTGTCTGGGTGTGACGGTTGAGCATTATATCCTTTTTTAATTCGCATTATGGCTGATGAATAATACCAAATTAAAATATCATCTCATAATCCAATTTTCCAAGTAGAGAGATAAACAAATAACAAAATAAAATAAAATAAGTGGATAAGTTTTGTATTAATCCCGGATTTTTTAGTACTTCACAAACACATTTCCTTCACCTCTTCAACAGAACCAATAGTGACAGACATTGAACTTGAATGAAACGATTCTCTCTTGATGGAAAAAGAAGAAAAGAAAGGAATTTTGGCTGGAAATTTTCAGTTATAAAATTGTAAACAAGCCGCGTCGACAGAAATTACGACGCGCCGGTTTAAGTCATACGGAAATTGGGACAATTCTCATTTTTTGAAAACATCTTTTTGAGAAATCAAAATATTGAAAATGGTTCAAAAATTGAAGCAAAAATTGAAGCAAAAAGTTGCCAAAAGTTGGACCAAATTGGTGCTTATGGTGAAACTGGACACACTCAAATTGAAATGGGGTACGAAGAGAGTATATGGACGGTTCCACACGACACAAGATCCCTTATTCCAGAACGTGCAAAGACACATCCTACCAGCTCTCAGGTTTCCTCCAATAGACTCTTTGATCAATTGAGACCCATCAAGACTGGGATCCACAAGAGACCCAAAACCATACATATACACGGCGGTGATGATTTGAATTTGTTATCCAAAAAACCAAAACCAAAAATAGCCGCTCAAGTTGAATTTGAAGTTGGCACAATTGGAAATGTTTTGATTGATGTTAACCAGCAGAAGAAGGTTGACGATGTGATAATGGCTGATAGGCCGGTGTTGAGTGAGATTGATGCAAGTACTTTCAATCAAACACATACGACCAAACCAGTGGGAGATCATTGTTTTAAAGTCCCAGAAAGATTATCACCACTCAAAAAAATGAATGATGGCTCAATCACAATTGAGTTGATGAACGATTCTCTAATAGACTCATCAGGTCCAGAGTCTGATGGTGAAGATGAAGCGAATGCTACTATCAGAGGTGATATCGATACTGCAACAATCTTGGATGGTCATATGGATCTCATAATAGAGGAGGTAATATCGCATGATGATTTGAATAGAGTTGGAAATAACATGGAAGAAAATAAGCTTTTGCAAGATACAAAGATTGAGAATCAAGATCTAACTGCATTACAAAGTTTACTCACCGAGGAGATTGAAGATGGTGATGACATGAATCGCGAGGCTATGAATGAAGGATATAAAGAGGATGCGATTGGGAAAGATAACATGGTTCAAGTGGAAGAAAATATTGAAAATGATGATGGGAAACGACAAGAAAAAGTCGAAAGCGAAGATGAAGAAATCGAAACTAAAAATATATTGGAAGAAAAAGAGAGTGATACTGGGGAAGCAACTAGTGATGATTGTGAAATAAAATACGTACAAGAAAGAGAACCAGAAGTTGAAAATTTGCATCTTGAAATCATCGATAATGGTAACGAAGATGATGATGACTACAGACCAAAATCCAGCCCAGTTTCCAAACATAAAAGAAAGAGGGCCAATTCCAAAAGACTGAAAACTATAGATAATTCTGCATTGGAATACACTACGAAACCCAGAAAAACGAGAGCTCGTAAAAGCAATTCTCTTTCAATTGTTGGAAGTTCAGCTGATATTCCATTTGTTATCGACAATGTGGTTGACGAGGAGGAGAAAATAGAGATACCTCCTGACCAGCAACATACCGAGTTTGATGCTCATACGGAAGATGTTTCATTGGATGAGGTTGGCGATAGTGATGAAGATGAACCAGAGTTGTTATTAAGCGCTAAGACATCAGTGCCTTCATCAAGAGGTTTTGAATTGAATGATGATGCAAACCTTACAATGAATACCGCAGCTGATTGTTCAGTGGATATGTCAGAGAAGGATGAGAAAATCTACACCCGTCATGAGAGATTATTATCATCTAAAGCGGATGCAAATAATACTGAAATAGTGCTGTATGAGGAAAATAGACCCGTGGACACCAATGATATAATCGAAAAAGAAGTGGAAATGGATGACACAATATCTGAGAGACTCAATGGTCTACTGTCTAATGAATTACACATCATAGATGAAGAAGATAACCAAGAGAAAGCTAATGAAAAACAGATTATAGAATCACCTGGAAAATCAACAGATGTTATTAATCATATGCTGAACTCTTCCACACCGGTAAAATCAAGAATCTCCATTTCCAAAAGAAAGAAAGCACCATCTTTAGCTGAATTATGTTCCAAGACTACTCCAGCAAAAAGCCGCTATCGTGTTGGCTTGTCAAGAAACATCAAAGTTGAATCGCTTCACGATTATCTCAAGAAATGAGATAGAAAAGGCATTATTTTTGTTCACTATCATGTTGTATTTATATTTTTGCATAGCATTCATTTTTTGCTTTTAATTTTTTTCACGTTGTTTATCGAAATGGGAGAATTGGTCGTTTTTTGGGGTTAGCTATTTCTTTACATATCAGCCGGGTGGCTAATAGAATATATGTGTGCAATATTATAACTTTAGGAATGTAACTTGTAAGATGAGTGACAAATTTATGCTTATCCGGGTTTAATAGGTGTGTGAGCCGCATGGTGCACAAATACGATTCAAGATAAATGATGATTTATCACAGAACATTTTGCAGAAGATGGTGATGAAAAACCTGGTTTTTCATGCTCGTGTCATACAGTTTATGATTTCCTATATCGCTGAGTTGTTTGAAGTTTTTGAACAGGAATACTCCAAAGTTTTCTACATTGAAGATTCATTTTTATTTTATATCCTACCAAAATTCATTGCTGAAATGCTTCACAATTCAAAAGAAAACAGTGAATCTACCCCCATTA
The DNA here is from genome assembly GCA_030575015.1 of Cephaloascus albidus. NCBI lineage: Eukaryota > Fungi > Ascomycota > Pichiomycetes > Serinales > Cephaloascaceae > Cephaloascus > Cephaloascus albidus. The sequence goes on along the minus strand of JAJMGN010000208.1, from coordinate 68,789 downwards.
GCCCCAGACCATTAAAATCATCCAGATCGGCCACACATTTAGTAAGAGCGAATACTAGAAACTATTTAAATGAAGCGGCTTTCCCATCATCAAAAAGACAAAGACCTTTCTCCCAGAATCTGGTAGTCGCCCAAAAGATTCATAGCAATTCTGGAAATGTTTCCGTCAGCACTTCTCCATCAAAATTGAAGAAACGTAAAGCTTTGATAGCAAATGATTTCCCAAGATTAGATGATAATGAATCCTCCTTTAGATTTTTAAATGAGCTTGATACTTCATCAAAACTTCATAGAGGATCTGAATATATTAAAAGAATCTCAAGACAAAATTCATCACCAGATTTCAGGACCTCAACTCCTCAACCAAGAACTCCACGAGAAAACTCTTTAAAATACTCCAAATCAGCAACTGATATACTGAATGTGAAATCAAAAAATAATGAGTTGGTGAATGTTATTATGGTAGGGGATGCAAAGTGTGGGAAGACAAGTTTTATTATGTCATATATGGGTGATGAAACATCATTTGAGAATAGGAATTCTGTTATTGAGACATATACCAAAAGCATTCAATTTGCAGCTCCTTTGAATCATAAAGTAGACTGTGTCTTATGGGATGTACCAGGTCATGAAGATTTTGATAGAATTCGGCCATTGATGTATGCTGATGCTAATGTTGCATTGCTTTGTTTTGATATTGGATCTATCGATTCTTTGAATAATGTGGTTGAAAGATGGTCATTGGAAGTGGAGAGATATTGTCCTGGTATCCAAACTATTTTGGTTGGACTAAAATCGGATAAGCGTCAATGTGAAATGAATACTAGTTATAATGATAGATTCGATATAATGAATATGAGTGGTATTTCAATGAAGACTTTTGATGCGCGTAAAATTGTTGAATTTGAGCAGGGAACTCAGTGGTCTGTGAATATCAATGCTGTATATTATATGGAATGTTCTCTAAAGCAGAAAAGGGGAATTGAAGAGATTGTGTTGAATGCACTTAAATTGGAGTTGAATAAAAGGTATAAATATTTGAATTTCAACAGGGGGTCATTTTCTCCACTAAAACCATCAAATATCGCACAAAAGAATTCTAATATGAGACTAAAAGCTGCCAAAGTAGCCCTTGCTTCACAGGGGAACCAGGAAAATCGTCGAGTCACATCTTTTTCAAAAATTCCACGACAAGCTGGGAACCCTGTTAAAAGCAAAATGAAGGGATGTACAATTGTATAATTTTTGAGTGACTTTATTTATTTTGTCTTGACTCAATGATAATTCCGTTGACTAATCATTGTATACACATTGTAGATTCTATTTTAAACCAGCTAGTTCTAGTTGTTGTGTAGCAGGATTACTAGCATTTACCGTTGAAGCTGAAGCTTCGAGTGATATTTGTATAGATATATAGCTCTTATTAGCTTGTAAACTCTTATAAAGCTCCCCTTTTGATGGTTGACGTGTCTTTGGGAGTCAAAAGTGTTTTTCTCAACCACTCATAGATTCATCTTGGATTTCATCAGCAACCACACTGGTTTCCTTATTAGCGTCTTCATTAACAGAAGTATTTTCTTCGTTTGAATCTGAATTTCCAGTTGTAACTTTGGTATTCAATATATCAGATTGATTCATCCCATCATAGAAATTTGACCATAATTGACTAACACTATCAAACTCTTTACCAACAGCCACAGCATTCTCTAAGGATCTATTCAAAGCATTTATATTATTGAGTACTGATTCCATTGAAACTCCAATTTCTGAGATAAGAGCATCTCTTTGTTTCTCGAAGAATGTGATGTTTGGGTCTTGTGGATTGTTTGACATTGTGGTTGTAGAGTTGCGTCTTGACTTCAATATTTATTTAAAAGTTTTTGGCTTGATGATTATATACGCGTTGTTTATCTATTTTTCATCGAGGTGTGTATATTTCGGACCGATAACCGTATTTTCCGCCCGGGTTATAGAAATATTAAATATCAGTTATTTACATGGAAATCACTCGATTGTTTCATTACTATCCTCAATGAGTTGCTAGAGTGAAATATTTCAGTTTTTGGCTTCAAAAAGATACAATTTACAAATTTCAAAGTTGCAACTTGTCAAACTGAAATCGCTCAACTGAATCTCAATTGAAGTTTGAAAAGTTTCAACAAACAGTTTCTTTTCGAAGATTGGTTGAAGTCTTGAAGATTCTCCTATGGCCATTTGATTTTTTACGACGTAGTAGTCTAATTTTCCAAGTTGAAATCCCAGTGTAATTATAGCTGAACTGCAGTCTGAACTTGGAACTGAAAATGATCGGATCTCTTAGTGAAAGCGTGATTTCTTTCCATCTTTTCAACTTCCAACAATAATTTCATCTTTGAGGAACGTTGTCTAACACAACAGTATCAGCGATAATCCTCCACTCGATAAACTCGATAATCACAGAAATCTCACAACAAATAAGAAAATTTCCATTAACAATCTTGGAAAATCATGTTGCAAAATCTCATCAGAACGATTACCCTCCTCAAAATATTTTTCAAAAGATAATAAGCACAAATCGATTGATAATACTGTTAAATGTCAACTGGAAAAGTATAGACAATAACAGGGAACCACGCCCATAGATCATATGAGAATCACCATCCCTCGAAGATCCATATTCGGGCCCAGTTTGAACAGGTTCAAACTGATACCGCTTCATCCCACTACACACCATACCGAACAAGTCGTACCAAAGAATAACCCAATCCAACCAAAACATGTACCAAATCCCAAAGTAGAATATCAAGATCAGATTAATACGATAAGCAGCAAGATTATAAATGATGATGATGTTAAGAAATGGGAGATTTTGAAATTACTTGAAATTTACAATAAAGATGGTAAGTTTCTAGAGTATAAAGATATTTTGATAAAAGATGATGATATGAGTAAATATTGGATGAAAGAAGATATACCTACACAATATACAGTGGAAGTCTTAATGCAGTCTTTCGATGGTAGTGGGATGGCCATAGTGGATGATAGAGGGAACACTAAAGTTTTGTATATCCCATTTGCCATAGTGGGAGATCATGTTAAGGTTGAAATGGGTAAGCATTTCAGAATCCATGCTGAGGCGAAATTGAATCAAGTTGTTAAAGCTTCAACAAATAGAAAGGATCATCTAATTAGTTGTCAATATTTTGGGAAATGTTCCGGGTGTCAGTTACAAATGCTTGGGTATGAAAAACAATTAGACTATAAGAAAAATTTAATTTCAAGAGCATATGAAATATTTTTCAATGAGCAAGAAAGAAATGAACATACATTTGAGATTCCTCAGCCTGAAACGTTGATTGGATCACCATTACAATTGGCATATAGAACCAAGCTAACTCCACATTTCCAGAAAAGTCTGAAAAGAGATATTGAAGAAATACCTGCTATTGGATTTGCTCAAACTGGTAGATTATCCAGAAAAAATATAGACATTGAAAAATGTGAGATTGCTACTCTGATAGTTAATGAATCATACCTGGCATTAAGAGAAAACGTGCGTGACAATATAAGTTCATTTGCCAAAGGTAGTACATTATTGATAAAGGAAAGTTTTGATGGCCCAAATTGTGAAGAAAGAATAGGAATAACGAATCCAAATTATGAAATTTATGAAAAAATCAATAATAATGTGTTCTCATATGCATCTTCCACTTTTTTCCAAGTTAATACATCAATATTACCTTCGTTAATATCATACCTTGAAAAATTCTTGAAAAATGATAATGGTGGGAACAAATATGAAAATTTGATAGATACATATTGTGGAGCAGGCTTTCTTTCAATATCATTGAATAAAAATTTCACTTCAGTTCACGGGATTGAGATATCAAAATCAAGTGTTTTCTCAGCTAAAAGGAACGCTGAATTGAATAAAGTTAAAAATGCATATTATTATGCTGGAGATTCAGAAGCTATTTTCAAATCTATAGAAGATTTAAATAGAGATACTTCAGTGTTGATAATGAACCCATCAAGAAAGGGTTCAACTGAAAAGTTCTTGAGACAAGTGTCCTCGTTCCAGCCTAAACTAATCATATATCTTAGTTGTAATGTCTTGACACAGGCAAGAGATATAAAATTATTGAGTGTTATGGAAAATGGATGGAAATATACAGTTAAAGATTTGAGAGGTCTTGATTTTTTCCCTCAAACTAAACATACTGAGTCGATTATAATATTGGAAAGAGTGAGAGATTGATCTTCGTTATTTTAAAAGTTCTGTATATAAATGAATGGGTTCTTGTATACTATTTAGATGATTTCCTAATTAGGAAGTCATATATAATCACATGATTTAAATTAGTAGCCCTGGTAAAAAGTGACCCCTGTCGTAAGTTTAACCACGTGACATTCCTGAGAATCGTAAATAACTTATTACGTAATTTTCTTTCTCTTTTAATTTAATTTAATTTAATTTAATTTAATTTAATTTTCATGTAATTTTTCTCTAAAATTCTCGACAAAAAATTGAAACAAAAATCCCTCAGCGTCAAAAAAGTCAAAATTGTTAAAATTCCATTTTAATTCACTGGAAATCTCAGTACTAAAATTATGCGTTTCCCCAAAAGTAATTAGCCGCTGTGATTCGTGAATAGTTTTTCAGCTAAAAGTTAAAGCCTAAAAGAGGATTTCCTTTAAAATGCCTGACAAATGAAAAACACTATAGTTAAAAACTGGCGGCCGAGTTAAACTAGTTAGTAGTGACCAGTGACCATAGTTCAAGAGCTCAACAGAGCTGGCGCCTGTCTCTGTCTGGCAACCTGGCAACACTCAGTAAATAAACGTCGTGCGTGGGTCGACTTTGAAAGTTTGTGCAAATCAAATTGCTGCAACAAAATAAATATATATAAATTCCCGCTTTATGAAATTAAATATAATTTTCTTCTAAAACCAACTTTTTTATACCAAAATAAACCTGAAATAAATCCAATTCAAAACTCATTCATTCGTTCATTTACTTTCACTGGTCGGATGTTTTATTAACATTAACATTAAGTTAATACGTTTATCATGCCATTATTTAATAAAAAACAACCAACAGCAAATTCTTCTTCAAATAAGAAACCAAGTTTTGCAAATTTTGACGAAAAGAAAGATTATTTAAAAAGATGTGAATTCAAGAAAACTTGTATAGATGAAAAATGTACTTCGGTTAAAATTGGTAATGACGTTAAAAGATTTTGAATGTTTTATTGTTTTCTTTGAATGTATCTGATTGGTAATCTTTTGTTTATTGTTTTGAGAATAAAAAAAAGTTGTTTTATATTGACTTCAAAGATTAGAGAGTATCAGAGTATCAATTTGAATGTTAATGGTTATGGTTAATGGTGTTTTGTTTTGTTTTGTTTTGATTTGTCTTTGGTTTGTTTATTAAATTCATATTTAAAGACCTTCATTATACTTTTTTGTTTACTGAAGTTTTCATTTGTTTATTGGGTAAATCATGTACAATAGGTTACTAATTGTAGATTATCGTTTATTTACATATTGATTCATCTTTGATTCACGTTTGATGGAAAACCACTTTTAAAAAATATTTTTTATGGAGATATTTTTTATGGAGAAATAAAAAATATTTTTTAAAACGAACGCTTTTTTTTGGAGAAATTGTCGATGTAAATAGTGCCTCTCATGAAACCCTGAACACTCCCTCTGTTTACACAGTGGTTTCTCCCACCCCTGGGTATATACCGTATTTATCTAAATAGTAGATGAATATGATACATCATCATGACGAATCATGATAATCTACTAAGAATTAAAAGAACTAAAAGCATTACCAAATATTGCGATTTGCCAACCACCTGAAATTATATAGCAAGTTAATTAGCAGCCCACCAGCGGCCCAGCCTAACAAACAAAAGAGCAAGATTGCACTTCACCGAAATACAAGGAATAATAATGTACCTCTGAAATACGACCATTTATAAATTATAAATTATGGCATGGTCATCGATAAACTAAAAGTCTGTTGGTATATATCATCATAATGTTCTATGATCGATGACATATATATTCAACTGACCACGGGTTAGTCAGTAGTATACGTACGTAGATTGATTCATAACCTGAGCATTACAAAATCTCAAGTATTATTTTATTTACCCATATAATTAGACAATCAAGAAATAAGTTTCCCCCATAAAAATAAAAATGTTATAAAAAAAGTATTGAATAAAGTAAAATAAAATAAAATATAGAAGTAAATATAAAAATAATGCAAATATATATATATATATATAGTAATTTAATCAGATATATAATTTAAATAATCATCATCTTGATAATTTATCTTGAATAGTTTTTTGGTAAATTCATCAGTTTGATTAAATTGATTAAATTGATTGAATTCAATTTCTGTTTCAATTTCAAATTCATCTAACCATTTATTATTCTCATTCAATTTATCATATATATTATTCAATAATGATATTTGTTTGATTTCATTTTGTGATATAAAATAATTAAATTCAATATTAGTAATATAATAGAAAATTTTCTCAAAATATGATATTAATGAAATTAATCCTTTTAAATATCCTTTATCTGGTAAATTTGGGTACTTTGGTGGGAATGTTGATGAATCTGGTAATGGATCTTCAGCAGTTACTGATTGTGCAAAATCAATAATCCTAACTAATATTTGATTTTCATGGAATAATTTTTTTGTGAAAACACCAATACTTGAAGTTTCATCTTTTATAATTCCATCATACATTAATAATATTGATGATCCATACATTCTGTACCCATTCAATTTTTGGAAAACATCACATAAATCATTTAATTCTTTAATTAATTTAGGTATATGTCTTATAATACTTATATTTGTCTTACCATCATATAAGAATCTTAACAAACATCTTGCAAAATCTTCTCCATTATTAATTCTTCTGCCATAATATTTATCACGACTTATAAATTTTTGACATGATTTATCCCATACTTGCATACCACATATTCTAACTCCTAATTTTTTAGATGTTGTAGATGCACATTTCTTTCTTTGTGATTTTTTCTTTGTTGGTTTTGCTTCTACTCCATATTGTCTTGTACCCATTTTTAAATCCAAGACACATGGTTTTTGCATCCCACTGGTTAAATCTTCCAATAATATAAATCTTTCAAATCTTGTATGTTTGCGAATATCATCTATTTTCCCTTGCACCTTTTCTTGCCCACCTTCTTGCTCTTGCTCTTGCTCTTGCTCTTGGGTCAGTTCAATAGAAACTGCTGAACTTCTTCTTGAAAAATCATCAACTTCAGGATCTTGAGTATTTACATGAACCAAATCATTCTCTTCATCATCCATCATAAATATTGAATCTGATGTACTTCTATTCAAACTAGGTGTCTTCCTCTCATCTTCTCTTATATAAGGATCACTTGATGAAAGGTTTTTAAGATCTATCAATGAGTTTGTACTATGACTATGATTATGTTTTTTAGTTGAACTAAATTTATCATAATCTGATGATGTAGAATATTTATGACTATCTTTAGATGTGTGAGAATCAGATGTAATTTCATTTTTAGAGCTGGTTATTCGTATTGGATTGAAAACTTCCTTTAATACTAATTCTTGTAATTTTCTATTAACTGTAGTGGCACCTGAGTTTATAGGAGATGAATGAATTATCAAGTTGGGAATTGATTGTGGTGTAGAATTTAAGGAATTTAAAGGTGTTATGATATTTCTTTCTAATGAATTTGTTGGAGATGGTGCTGAAGATGAATAATGATGCCACAATGATTCGGGTATGATATGTCTATTATCTTCCAAGACAACTTCGGGAGTGAATTCATTCATATCATTAACAGAAAAAAATGGTTTCCTATGTAAGATTTTAGAATTAGTCTCTCGGAGTTCTTCATCATATATATCATCAACTAAACTAGAATATCTAACGTTTAAAACACCAATATATCTAGGCATGAATTTCAAAAGGTGTGGATGTCTTAATTCCATAGCTTCATACCATGTATTTTCTCTATTAACCAATGCTTTACATACCGCCCTGTGAGAAAATTTAAAAATTGCTGTATGTCCACCTACTTTATTTTTAAAAGGTCTTAACTCAACAGCTAGAGGGAATTGTTCGTGTATAGTATCATTATGATGGTTATGAGGGTACTCGTTAAATTTATTGAGTTCATTTGTTGCTGGTTGATTGGAAGTTTCCACAAGTTGTTTTGGTAATTGATTGTTTTCTATCTCTTGCTCATTAATTGAAATTAATGTTGGATTAGGGTTTGAATTTGTATTTGAATTGGAGTGTGAAATTGTATTTGAATTTGAATTTGAGCCTGTATTGGAGTATGAATTTGAATTTGATAATTTTTTAGTTGTGTTTGAATCTGGTGATTCACGCTTGAAATCAAATTCCAAATCTGCTGTCAAATGTTGTTGAATATTTTCAAATGGTTCACCTGCTGGTGTATGTGGGAAATAAGTAGCAGAAGATACTGGTTCTAAATCTCTGAGTGATTTTGCCAAGTCATCATTATCGCTACTGGTATAATCATTTGGCGTCAACTCCGCAGAGTTATCTTTTGCTGGAACATCAGATTCAATATGAAGATTGCTATTTAAATTTGAAATTGTATTATCAATTTTCAATTCTTTTAAAGCATTGGTTAAATTGCTTTCTTCTTTAGGAGTAGCCGACAACTCCAAATCTTTATCAGATCTGAAAAGCCGTAATGATCTAGCAGCTTTCCTTCCAGCAACTACTGGATGTACTTCTGGTTTATCCATTTTGACTTTGAAAAGCAAATTACCAAAAAAGTATTTATAAATGTAATAATATTATCAAGCGGCGTCTAATCAGACGTAGCTCGTAAACTTGATATAAATTTCCATAAATTCAACAAGATCTGAAATAAAAAAGATGGGATAAAACAATGACTCCAAATGTTACTATACCAAGTAGTTCCTATTGTTCAGCTGATTGTGATTTGTTGGTCGGATCTATTGATGATTCAAAGTTTCAGACTGGAAGTAAATTGTAATGTAGATGAGATGGAACCGCTGACGATTTTAAGATTTCTTGAACTTTAATAGACGTTAATCTCGATCAGGGGCACAAACACACGATGAGTAAATGAGGTTGTAGCGGTCGAAATCAAGTTCAATAACTGTGTGTTGGTGGTGGCGGCGATATTTGGCTCACAATTTGTTGATAAACAAATGAACAAAAATTGACGTTTTTCTGCTTTTTCATTATTTTTAATCCAAAATTTGACACAATTTTTGGAGAGGGAAAGAAAGACACGTGTGTTAACCACAAAAATAGCACTGAACAGAGACGGATCTGGTCTGATTAGGGTAATTAATGCGGCGCTATCGAAGCCAAGTCGTAAGTCAATAAGACGGAGATTGGCTAATAAGAGGCTAGAGGAGTAAAATAGTGAAGACGGAGGTTTCAACTTTCCACTAGGATCAACATGGATCTTGATGAATCGATGAATCTCGATGAAGAAGTTCCAATTTTACACTTGTTCTCTGCCAGAAACATCTTGAAGCGAAATGAAGCAAGTGAAATAAATAGAACAAGGTAACACAGATGGTTGCTGCTCCATTGAGTTTGAGTGCCAACGTGGTGTCCAGAATACTCGGTTATTTGATCCATTTCCCCTTTGCTTGGTATAACATATATTACTACTATTTCAGAAAACAATCCCATCGGGAACCATTCAATGGCAAACTGGATTTCTTACAATATTTGAAATCTTTAGGGGTTGAAAATAGTCTGTTGATCGATGATGCTAATTTAGCTGATTTCATAGGGAGGAAACCTGAAGTATACCAGCAATATTTGAAACAGAAAATTTCACAATCCAAAAATATTTTCAATCTTATGGGTTGCAGAATTGACACATCTTTAAGATTTAACTCTTACAAAGTTGTTGAAGAAACAGTACAAACAATCGATGGGTATAGAATCCAAATCCATAAAATAACAAACTTGACCCGGAAAAAGATAAACAAAACAGTGTTTATTCAACATGGAATGCTTATATCTGATGAAGGATTGCTTCTTAACGAAGAAGCCAAATTCAGTTTACCTCTTTTGTTAGCTGATTGTGGGTATGACGTGTGGTTAGGTAACACCAGGGGAAACAATTATGGGTTAATGCACAAATCATTAAAGTTATACCAAAGAAAGTTCTGGGATTTCTCACTTGATGAACTATGTTTAATCGATATGGAAAGTATTTTGAGTTTTATCATAAAGCAAGGTGATAACACGAATAAGCTCACTGTGATTGGGTTAAGTCAAGGTTTTGCTCAGATTATTGGGTGTATTTCACACCATGACCATATAAAAGATAAAGTCGATTTAATAATTGGGATCTCGCCATTGACTGTACCTAATTTGAAATTACCAGATCATATAACCAATAATCCTGAAATAAGTTATAATGTATTTGGTCATAGATCATTTGCGCCATTTATCAAGATATTTAAATTTTTCATGAGTGAGAAATATCTCGTTAATCAATCCGATGACGGGATTAAACAAGTATTTGGATGGGAATTAGCTAATATTTCATATTTACAAAAATGTTTAGGGTATCCTAAACTATTTTCAGGTCTAAGTGTTAAGAATTTAGTTCATTGGATCAAAATTATCAAAAGTCAAAGTTTTGTTAGTTATAACGGCAACCCATTCTTGCTAAACTTGGTTGATAGTGAGATTTTCTTGATATATGGTGGTGCAGATAGTTTGGTGAATATCGAGCAGGAGTGTACCCAGTTACCAGGATGTATCAAAGAGGTGGTCAAGGTTGATGGGTATGAACATTTGGACTTGATGTGGGGGGAAGATGTTGATATTAAAGTGAATAAAGTTATAGTTGAACGGATCAAAGAAATTTAGCTTGTTCTAGTCTGTTATCATATGTTAATACAAACTGTTAGAAATCGATGACTTGTAAGTTGTTTTAGTCTTCACTTATGATCAACCATTCGCCTATTTCTTGTCCCAGATCGCCGCCAATCCAACGTTTATCTTGATTGATAGAGCAGATCTGTTGAGTAATTACTCGCCAGTAGTATATACTTGTAAGTTGCAACAGCTTGTCATGGTAATATTTTTATAGTGAAAAATATAATTTATTTCGGTTCCGCGGCACTGGGCCGAACTGGACTCTTTGACTCCATGAGGCTTACCGATTGAGTCTTGAGTCTTAATCTGAATCATATCAGATCGATCGATTTTTCACTGAATTTTGCAACTTATTTTCATTTCACCAAATTTATATAAAGCAGCGGAATCTCCTTCAAGCCGCGGTTTATCCATCATCGTCACCCACTGATATGCTGGAAGAGAAGACACAGGACATTGCGGACACCAAGTCCGAAACTAGTGAGATTGTGGAACCCACCAAGTTAACATGGAAGCAGAAGGTCCGAAACATAATATGGGATTCCTTAGACAAGTCCCCTCAGGAGAAGAAGTTGTTGTTCAAGATAGATTTCTGTATATTGCTTTACTCCAGTTATGGCTACTTCATCAGAACACTAGACCAGTCTAATGTCCAGAACGCTTATGTCTCTGGGATGAAAGAGGACTTGCACATGACGGGGAACCAGTATAATTTCTTGACCACTTGGTTCTTTATAGGCTATTGTGTTGGACAGATCCCATCACAGTTCATGATCACCAGAATCAAACCTTCGATATGGTTGCCCACATGTGAGTTGTTCTGGAGTGTTTTCGTCATGGCTATAGCTGGTGCTAAAAATGTAAACACAATTTACGGATTGCGGTTTCTCATTGGGTTTTTTGAAGCTAGTTCTTATATTGGGATCATTACTATATTATCTTCATGGTACAAGAAAGACGAGTTGGCTAAAAGAACCTGTTTATTCCAAAGTTCTATTTCAATCGCTAATATGTTTTCAGGTTATTTACAAGATGGGCTCTATAAAGGGATGGATGGCAGGCTAGGTTTACACGCATGGCAATGGTTATTTATATTTGATGGGATTATCGCCTTCCCTGTGGTCATATTTGGATATTTTGCTATCCCAGACTCGCCTCATGACTCAAAGGCCTTTTGGTTAACTACTGATGAGAAAAATTTAGCTATTGAAAGAATGGAAAAAATTGGAAGAGTCCCACTTAAGAAACATTTTAACCTAAAGGATTTCACACAAATTTGGAAAACATGGCATATGTATTTCTTCACCATAATTTTAAGTTGTCACACTTTGACTAATAGACTAGGCGGTTATCTCAACTTGTATCTAAAGTCAACAGGAAAATTCTCAGTTTCACAATTGAATACTATCCCAACAATAGGATACGCTTTCCAATTGATAGCATGTTTGGGATATGCATGGGTATCTGACGCTATCAAGAAAAGATGGCCCATGTTGATTTTATCGTGTGTGATTGCTCTTGTTGGCGATATCATCTTATGTTGTTGGCCAGCGTATAATTCAACATTGATTATATTTGCTTGGGTTTTGGTATTGATGTTATCTCCTGGTAGTGCTCTTATTGTTGTTTGGTTGAATGAACTAATGACTTATTCTGCAGAGCAGAGATATATGGTTTTAGGGATTATTGAAGCTGTTACATTTCAATTTAATGCGTGGGTTCCCTTATTGATTTTTAATAGTGGTGAGGCTCCAAGGTATAAGTACGGTTATTTCATAGTGGTTTTGTTTATGGGTGTTGAGATCTTGCTGGTTTGTACCATGGCTTATTTGGCTTATAGAGATGAGAAAAGTGGGCTCCAAGAGAAGAGAATTAGAGAAGCGATGGAAGAATATGAGACTATTAAAGAGTCCAAGACGTTGGCTTAGTTATAAATATGTTTTTGTGAAGTAATTGATGTTGTCTTTTTGATTGTTTTTACTTTGCAGATGTGAAACTGTGGATCAGATTTTAGAATCAGTGAGTCTTTCTACAAATTACAATCCTATTTTGTCTCATTATTGAATACACCTACTCGGTAGAAGCCAATAAAGCTGCAGATATATATAAATAAACAAAATCATATATTGATCAAATCAATATTACCGTACACGGTACAACCAATCAACTTTGATAATACATATATATGTGACACCACAACGTCGTCCAGGCTCCAACCAACAATTGCAATATAGTACTTACGTCTTCGTTATAACCGAAACCAAATTTGAAATTATTGGGTCTTAATGACTCTTACCTCATATAATATTTATATATACCGGTACGTACTACTGCGCAAGCAGTAATAAACGTATAGTCGATATATGATATTAATTCAGACAGCGACATCTCAGCGCCGCAGCCTGTCATATTTACATTAAATTCAATAGAAATATTCTAGTACATATTGCCAAGACTTTTCGAAGTTAAAAAATTAGATATTACGAATCACGATAATTAATATTGCGGATCAAGATTCAACTAGATTAATTCAATGACCAATCTGAATCTTGATCGCTATACTAAATTTACAATGGTATAACGTTCATCCGCGAACATTAAATATAAGCGGGCGATCCATATAAATTCAGCTAATTGTAAATTTTGTGTAAATTGCAGCACATTTGTCAGATAGACCTTTTACTCCGAGAAATTTGAAGATTAATTAATAATTATCGATCAGATAACTATTTTCATTGGATTTAGGGGTTACAAATTCCACTCTCGAGCAACTTGACTCTCTTGCCTCGATGCCGTTATATTTGTAATGATTTATTCATTAAAATAAATCAAATGAACAAATTTCTGGCTATACTGAAAAAATGCAATGGAACATCGGTAGGAAGATGGAGCCCAAAATAAGCTGAGCGGAGGTTACCCGATCAGCCTTTTATGAAAAATTTAGCAGCCATTTTTCAAAATTGAAAAACCGAAGATGTACTATTCTGCAGATGTTGCAAAAACAAGCTTTTTTGACTGCCCGATGTGGTAATTCGGCTGCTTTTGGTGCACATTTTTAAACCCCATTCATTCACCGCTGCTTGTAAACATGGGTTTTGAATTTGAAAGCTGGTTGAAAAAATTAGAGTACACATGAAATGCTATCCGATATCACAGATTCACTATAGGAATAAACTATTTCATACAGCGGGATTAATTACCACGAGTGAGATGAGCGTTGTCGGTGTTGTCATTTCTGGTATAGTCACTGGTCAGGAATCACGAGTCAAATGTGTCCACTAGCTGTGTGGATAAAGTTGAATTGGGACTGTTTAATTGCTTATTGACTAACGAATATTCTTTAAAAATATCCGCTTGTGAAAATTTTTATCTGTTTAATCTGATCAATTTAATCGATTTGATCTGATCATATCATTTCAATCTATGGTATATAAAACAAGTCTATTCCCCTAGCTAATTATATTATAGATTAAGTTTTATTTCTTTTCAACCATCATCTTGAGAATCTTTTTCACCTCATAGTATTACAACTATATTGTATATTGGTATAAAGAAGTCTTTGTACAGGTCATCTTCATAGTATAATTATAATATCAGCTCAAAATGACAGATGTGTCAAAAGAACAAGCTTCTATTGCAAATGATTCTGTTGAAGATGTTATCGAGAGATCATCTACAGATCAGGCAGACCAGATATTGGTTGCCAAGAAAAGCTGGAAAGATAAGATAAAAGTACTTCTATGGGATACGTTAGATAAGTCGCCAAAAGAGAAAAAATTATTAATGAAAGTTGATTTGTATGTGTTGGTGTATGCCTTTTACTGTTATTTCATAAGAAGTTTGGATCAGACTAATGTTTCCAACGCATATGTTTCAGGGATGAAAGAAGACTTACATATGACTGGGAACCAGTATAATTTCTTGACTGTTTGGTTCTTCATTGGATATTGTATTGGTTTATTCCCATCCCAATTTATCATCACTTATAAAATAAGACCATCTATTTGGTTACCTGCTTGTCAACTATGCTGGACTGGATTTGTTATGGGTATTGCAGGAGCTAAAGATATAAAGACTGTTTTCGTTATGAGATTTTTCGTTGGGTTGTTTGAATCTACTGCTCATAGTGGATTAATTTCCATCTTGGCTTCATGGTATAAGAAAGAAGAATTGGGTAAAAGATGTGGGATTTTCCAGTGTTCAATTTCAGTGGCCAGTACTGTGTCAGGTTATTTGGAAGCAGGTCTTCATTCTCATATGAATGGTAGATTGGGTTTACATGGATGGCAATGGTTATTCATATTTGATGGTGTTATTGCGATCCCATGTGTTATTTTTGGTTTTTTTTTCTTACCTGATTCTCCTCAGGAGTCTAGAAGTTTTTGGTTGAGCAAAGAGGAAAAAGCATTAGCCATAAAGAGAATGACTGATATAAAGAAACCACCATTGATAAAGAGAAAATTTAAATGGTCAGATTTGCTTGAAGTTTTCAAGACATGGCATGTGTATGTGTTCAGTATCATGCTCAGTTGTCATACATTGACAAATAAACTAGCAGGTTACTTGAATTTATACTTAAAATCAACAGGTAAGTATTCCGTTACTCAGATTAATGAGATTCCTACTGGTGGTTACATTATTCAATTCTTTGTATGCTTAGCGTATACATGGGCTTCGGATATTATCCATAAGAGATGGCCAGTTTTGATCACTGCATGTCTGATTGCGCTTGTTGGTGATATTATTTTGTGTGCCTGGCCAGGATATGATTCAAAATTGATTATCTTTGCCTGGTATTTAATCATTACTGTTTCTCCTGCTGATATCTTTATTCCTATGTGGTTAGCTGATACAATTCCTTATTCTTCAGAGCAAAGACAATTGGTTTTAGGTGTCGTTGAAGCTGTGTCTTTCCAATTTAGTGCTTGGGTTCCATTGTTAATTTTCAACAGTGAAGATGCTCCTCGTTATCCATATGGTTATTATATGGTTATTTTATTCATGGGAGTCGAAATCTGTACGGCTTTGATGACTGCTTACTTGTCGCATAGAGATGAGACTAATGGGACTCAGCAAAGAAGAATTGATGAAGGGTTCAAAGAGTATGAAGATGATTTGAAGTTGGAAATTGAAACGACTGAACTGGGTAATCCATAGTGATATGATATACATGACCGCAATTGACTTATAGTATTGATATGTGTTATGAAATAGATGTGCCTCTCTATACATTTGTAGTAGTTGACAGAGCTATATGTTCGGATAGAGAGTACCGATATCCATGGATATATGATACAATACAATACCCGAAAGGTGGGACGTTTGAAATTCGTGTTGCAAATAATTTTTCCATTTTGGCTTTTTCAAAAAAGAAAGATCCAGAAATTATATACGAGCCTACAAATCGACTCACGAAACAGCGATCTGTACTACTAGATCAATAGTAGATATACTACTGAATACTACTACAAACTGTCGTATAAAATGGCGTTCGATTTAGTAACCAGCTTAGGCTCAAATTTGTCTTGTCGTGTCCCAGTTGACTGCATATATAAGACTTCTTGATTGATTGACGAATCAAAGATTTCAATCCACTGACCCATCTATCAACAACTTGATCGTTAACTTAAGAGCGGTCAAAATATATACTATAACTGTGTACTAGCCCCGGTATGGATGCAGTATAACATAGTATATAGTCCAGGTTCCATTTAGATGGTCGTAGATGATAACAATTTCTTAATCAAGTCTCTGGCGCAAATGGCTACAAATTTCATATGGATCGGAAGTCGTTTGGTTGTATAAAATAATTATTTCTCCTGATGGCTTAAAATTTTGGTGCTCGGGCATTTCTGATTTCATTTATATGTTTTTTTCTTTATATTTAACACTCAGCTTATATCACTTCACAAAGAACGAGGCTTCTGCCAATAGGGCTTCTATGTTTCAGTCTTTTTTATAAATCCATTTCGCATATTATCATTCATCGATTTTTCATTCATATATGATCTGGTTTGTTCTCCAGCTTTCGTTACAAGTCATATTTTTATAATACAAGTCATCAAAAGTTTCATTTCATTTACATACACAGCATAACTAGATCTCATCATGATACAATATATCTATCATCTTTTTCTTGTTTGTCTTTCCATAATCAGTATCGACTCATCATATATAAAATCACCAGTTACGTATCAAGAAGAATATGCGTCACCTCAAATACTCCAGATCCAGGAGTTAATCACAAATACAAACACATACAATAAGCAGAATTCAACTTTGCTAACACTTTGCAGAAATTTTGAATTATACGATTTGCTAGAGACAATTCAACAATTCGAAGACAGATTCAATAAGAATTTTCATTACGACTGGACTTTTTTGAACGATGTTGAGTTCACTGATGAGTTTAAGCTCAAAGTATCAAATCTAGTTTCAGGGACTGCTAGATTCGGGCTTATATCACAAGACCATTGGTCGTATCCATCTTTCATAGACCAAGAGAAAGCTTCGCAATGTCGGAAGGAAATGAGTGAGAAAGATATCATATATGGGGGTTCTGAATCGTATAGACACATGTGCAGGTATCAATCGGGGTTCTTCTATAAACATGAGCTATTGGATAGTTACAAGTACTACTGGAGGGTGGAGCCTGGCGTGAAACTATTCTGTGATTTAGATTATGATGTTTTCCAGTACATGTTCGAAAACGATAAAAAATACGGGTTCACGTTAACTATGTTCGAATATAATAACACTATACCAACGTTATGGAACCATGTCACAGACTTCATTGCTGATTTCCCACACTTGGTGAACTGGGACCAAGACAACTTACACGAATTCATCATGAACGAGGACAAGTCATACAATCTTTGTCATTTTTGGTCAAATTTCGAAATAGGCGATTTGGATTTCTTCAGACTGGACCAATACCAACAGTTCTTTGACTACTTGGACTCCAAAGGTGGGTTCTTTTACGAAAGATGGGGCGATGCCCCTGTCCACTCCATAGCAGTTGCTCTTTTTTTAAGTCAGCAAGAGGTTCATTGGTTCCGTGAGATTGGGTATTATCATCAACCATTTCTCCAGTGTCCTAAAGACGATGAGCTATATCTTAAAAATAAGTGCAGTTGCGATCAAAAGAGTGATCTTCTGTTTGATTTCTATAGTTGTCTTCCTCATTACTTTGATATAATGGGCTGGGAACTTCCCTCGTATGCTGAATAGGTAAATAAAGTTGATATTAAGTACCGCTTTAGCTTTTTCCTTGTAAGCAAGCGCCTTGTTGCGCCCTAAATCCCATCGAGCCATGATCCCATCTCCAGTAATTACGGAACTTTCCTCGCTGATCTGTAGTACTGAATATTGAAAGAGAGAACTCCCAAAAACTCTGCGCTTCAGACTTCAGTTGCTCCAGGAAATCTGGTAGGTTGTAACTTGTTTGAGATTAAAACGAACCGCCAAAAAAGCCCAAATCTCAAATCGCAAAATCACAAATTACCAGAAATCGATCAATTTTTCAAATCTCTGAATCGAGTTTTATTCCTTCACCAAAAACTCAATTTTTAACCGCCCACTGCAACACACTGGTGATATTTCAGAGCAAAATATTACTGACTATATCAATCCCGCCCTATTACCTTCATATACGTGTTTTCTCCAGATAATTTACTACATTTCCAACACCTGGCGTTTAAATCGACATCTGTCCTTCTGGTTTAGGTGGTATTTATGATATAAGTCCCACTCCAAAGGACATAACAATGGCTTCAAATATCTTCAGTGATCTAAAGGTTAAATTCAGAATATTCCGTCGCAGACACAAGAGTTCATTGATCTTATCAATCACAATCTTTATAATAATCTCGGTGTTTATATACTCAAATAATTTTGATTTCAGTTTCAAGTCAACTACATCAAATAAGGGCAGAACTGTCCCTTTTGTCAATACTCCAGCAGCTGGCTCATTGGAGTTCAATAACTTGGTATCCTCCAAGGATAAAGATAAGGAGAAATCAGCATCTAACAAGGATTTAGAGAAATCAAAGTTGATAGATGAAACCTCAGTCCCTGATGATAAATTGAAATTAGGACATGATTTTTTCTATGAAGTTTTCCAAATTATCGATGATGCAAAACCAAAAGTTGACAAGTTGGATAAATATACAAATTCAGAAAGAATTTATCATGCTGGGTATGAAGTTAATTCCGAAGACGATTTATTGGCGCCTACTTTTACAGAAGATTATTTATATAATTTCTTACAATTATCTCCAGAGGAAGTTGAATCAATGAAGAATTCTCACGCAGATGTTGTGAACAAGTTATCAAATACGTATCCTAAAAACTTGTATAAAGGTAATGGTATCGTCTACGTTGGTGGTGGGAAATTTAACTGGTTGGCATTGTTATCTATCAAATCTTTGAGATCTGTGGGGTCTGAATTACCTGTTGAAGTTATCATCCCAACCAAAGACGAATTTGAAACTGACCTATGTGGGAGAGTGTTTCCTGCGCTAAATGCCAGATGTGTTTTACTTCCACAAATTTTAGGTGATAAGATTAATGAGAAATTCTCATTTAGAGGGTACCAGTTTAAATCTCTAGCTATAATAGCGTCAAGTTTCGAGAATGTATTACTATTGGATTCTGATAATGTTCCTGTTCATTCACCTGATTACTTATTCAACCTGGAACCATTCATATCTACAGGATTAATCAGTTGGCCAGATTTTTGGAAAAGAGCAACTTCACCGTACTATTATAAGATTGCAGGCTTGGAAATCTCTCCAAATAGAATTCGGTACGGGTATAATAATTATGGAGATTATCCGAAAGGGTTTGAACCTACCAAGAAGGATCCAAAGCAACATGATCATGAAGATATAAAGCAAATACCATTGCATGATAGAAAAGGAGCTATACCAGATCCAACATCCGAGTCTGGTCAATTGATGATTTCCAAGAAGACTCATTCAAAAGCCATGTTTTTAGCATTATATTATAATATCTATGGACCAACACATTTTTATCCATTATTTTCTCAAGGTTCGGATGGCGAAGGTGATAAGGAAACATTTATTGCAGCATCAGTTGTCTTGAATAAACCTTTCTATCAGGTGAATAAGTTTTTGAATGCATTTGGTCATTTTGATTTGAAGCGTGAGTTTGTTGGTACGGGTATGGGCCAGTATGATCCAGTAGAGGATTACAAGATCTTACGATACAAGACACAGCCAACGGAGAGTAATAGTGATCCTACTATATCTAAATTAGTGGAAGATGGGCCCAGAATATTATTCGTTCATGCCAATTTCCCTAAATTGAATCCATGGGAATTAAAACAAACGGGGAAGATATTTGATTCTACAGGCCAAAGATTGAGATTATATGGAACAGGAATGAATAAGAGATGTGGTTACGATTTTGAAACTGTTCAGTGGAACAATATGTTCTTCCTCATCTGTAAGTTAAAGATAGATGTGGATGTATTTGAAAATGTTTCAAGAGATGAATTATGTGGGGAGTTAAATGAGCATCTAAATTTCTTGCAGAGTACTATAGAAGATTTAGAAAAATGATGTGGTTGTGTTTTGTTGTTTTCATTTGCAACTGATTATTTAATTGCGAATAGATTTGTATACTTATCTATTTCGTTGTAGATTCATTTTTATAATTCTTTGTTGAAGCATTAACACCTTATCATGATATTTCTAATATCTCTTACCATGTTATAAAGAATTGAATGAATCAAGTCAAGTCCAGCATACATAAAGAGAGATCAACTGTTTGTTATGGCGATGCAGCGCATCAAACCATACTAGAGATCGAATTTCAATTTCGAACAAGTTACAAGAAACCACACGGAAATACACAGATCAAATCAGACCAAATCAGCTCAAAACAACTACTTCAACTTACCAACACACCACAATGGCAATCCAGTTCATGATACTTCTCTCCAGACAGGGGAAAGTACGTTTATCCAAATGGTACCAAGCAATCTCACAAAAGGAAAAACTGAAAATAATAAGAGAATTAACAGCTATAGTATTATCAAGAAGAGCCAAGATGTGTAATGTCCTTGAGTATAAAGACATCAAGATAATATACAGAAGATATGCGTCGTTGTTTTTTGTTGTTGGTATAGATTCGTCTGATAATGAGTTGCTCACATTGGAGATTATTCATAGATACGTTGAGCAGATGGATAAGGCATATGGTAATGTTTGTGAGTTGGATATTATTTTCAATTTCACAAAGGCATATTATATTTTGGATGAGTTGATTATTGATGGGTATATTGTGGAGTCTAGTAAGAAAGAGGTTTTGAGGAGAGTCGGTCAACAAGATGAGTTGGAAAATATGGATGAGTTTGATCATATTTTATCGTGATTGCAATACTATCGAATACATAGGGGTAATACAGGTATTTTCTTTCATTCATCTAAAAACTAGCTAAAGGGGATTTTCGTTATCGAATAAATCAGACAATTTCTTTTCTTTACTGATGATTGATTTAACGTTAGCTAAAATATCAGCAAATGAGTTGAACTTATTATATGGAATTTTTTCACGTTCACAGAATGTAATAAGATCTTTACCGCTCTTAGCAAATAACAAGTCAGTTTCTCTAGCAGCAGATAAATCAGAAACACCGTCACCACAGTAAAACAAAATTGGTTTGTTTGGTAATTGGTTGTATGGTTTAATAGCTAAAGATTTATCATGGCCGAATGAAGAGTCATCTCTATAAACGATATCCCAGCTTCCATCTGCATTGATTTTAACTCCATTAGAGATGATTTCAATCTTATTAGAGGCCTCTTCACCAACCAATGTCTTTAACAATTCGTATATGATTGGTTTCATACCACTCGACACTATAACGATTGGAATATCGTTCTCTTCACAATAGTGGTAGAATTCTTTGAAACCTGGATCTAATTTGATATCTTAATTGTTAGTTACTTTCAACATCAAATAAAGTGGTAAAGAAAAACGTACTTTTTAACAAGTAATCAATACAATCTGGGAATGGAGTTTTGATTGAGTCCAACATCTCTTGAAATCCGTCACTTGAAGTAGTTAGTATCAAATACCAAACATAATACCAAATCGTCATCAAATGGAATCTACTCTACTCACCGGAAGGAAACTCTTCCATCCAAGATCTCTTTATTCAAGAACTTTCTCTTCTCAGAACCAAATCCAATGTTATCAGTAAGATAATCATTTGAATCTTGTAAGGTAACAGTACCGTCCCAGTCGGTAAAGACAATTGCTTTCTTGTGGATCTTGAAGTCTGTGGCTAACGGAACTGTCATTGTCTATAAGTCTATCGTTTGGTTTATTGGTTTATTGATTTATCTGAACAAAACTATGGAACAAATAGATAAATTGGCGTCACTTGATGGCGATCAGGAGCGATTCACTGCTCAGTGACACTTGAAATAACGAAATGGAACAAGATCTCCCACGAAATCTGGGGTAAATTATATCGATATTAGGTGGGAAGTACGAAATATACGCTGAAGCTGCCAAATCTTCCAGACAGACCTCTAGGCGGAGGCTCCGCCTAAATACCAGACATGCAATAAGGCGGGTAATAAATTCTTAGCGACAAAATAAATATTTTTCCATCAAAAAACAGTGAAGAAGATGATTCATAAACAGAAAAAAGCTCTTCAACAGTCCAGATCAACACAATATACATACAGAAATAAGCGAGCAACATGAGCATATCCCACGACTTCGACATAAAGTCCACGTACTTGAAGTTCTTGAAAGAAGATCCGGAAATGACGATGCCTATTGCTGCCATTGAATCTCTAGTAACATTATTAAGAGTTAAACAGCCTTCTACGTCTTCTGAATTGATCAGTTTGGTCTCGTTAAACACCCAAGAATTGAAGAATTCCATCCCCAATGCCATCTCCCTATCTGCTGGTTGTGACTTGTTCATGAGATTCGTATTGAGAAATACTCATTTATACAGAGATTGGGAATCTTGTAAGAAACATTTGGTTGAGAACGGTGAATTGTTTGTCCAAAGAGCTAAGGAATCAAGAAACAAATGTGCTGAGTTTGGTGTATCATTCATAAAAGATGACGATTTGATCTTGGTGCACTCGTTCTCTAGAGTTGTCCTCAGTTTATTATCGTTGGCTCAGAAAAAATTTATCAGATTTAGAGTTATAGTCACTGAAGCAAGACCCACTGAACAAGGTAAGATGATGTATGAAAGATTAAAGGAGAAAAAAATACCTGTGAAATTGATAGTTGATTCTGCAGTTGGATCTATAATTCATAAAATTGATAAAATTATAGTTGGTGCTGAAGGTGTTGCAGAAAGTGGTGGTATAATAAATCATATTGGATCTTACCAAATTGGATGTTTAGCAAAGAATGCAAACAAACCATTTTACGTTGTCGCTGAGAGTCATAAATTCGTTAGAATGTTCCCGTTGGCACCTGATGATTTACCTAATCAAATCAATTTGATTGATTTCTCTAATAATGAAAGTGAATTATTGATTGATAATAAGCAAAACGATTTGGAAAACCATGATTTGATCTCGTATCCTCATATTGATTTCACACCCCATGAATATATCACTGCTTTAATTACAGATTTGGGTGTATTGACACCAAGTGCTGTTTCAGAAGAACTTATTAAAATGTGGTATGATTAATTCTTATAGATATAGAGCATAATAAATAATGGAAAAACGGACGGAAATACAGTATAATATCAAGCGTAAAAATCGTTTCATTTCATTAATCAACCCTAGTATCTTTAACCAATAAATCAATATACTCATCACTGGTCATATTACTCACTAAAACAGTCTTATTCGTCTCATTCTCCAAAAGATTCTTTCTCACTTCTTCTGTTTCTGCGTATTCTTTATCGTACCAATTCAAATCTGTGAAAGTTTCCTCTTCCAATTTTTTGGATGCTTGTAATGCACCACCTAATCTTGGAATATTATCACCTGCTGTCTTCACTGTCATTTGAACTATATGGACTTGACTGGCTTTAGCTCTGTTATTATCCATATACTCAGATTTACGAGCAGCTTGGTTTTTGGTATCAATATCATCTATATATTTGAAATTAGGTCTTAGTTGAACTGTCTTGTTTATGGGAAGCAATACCAACTCTCCTGACGCATTGAGTGCACCGAGGTAGTATCCATCACTATCATTTAGGACACCACTTAAAGTTTGTGTCTCTAAACCTGTCCATTTCTCTGCTCTTTCAACATCAAAGAATTTAGAGGTATCTAATGGAACATCCACTTCCAAAATCCCACTGTCTGGCTTGATTCTAGAGTATATAACCCCTGAGTTGGCTTCGTTTGTGTATGGCCTGTCCTTGGGTCTGCCTGAGTATTGTAGCATATTTATGGTTGATGAGAGTGATGTAGATGCTAAATGGATTGGGATTTCTTGGATTACTGGATCATCTATATCATCTTGGTCTTCTTCAAATTCTTCATTTTGGTATGGTTCTTCTTCATAATCTCCGATCGGTTCGTCTTCTGGAACGAATAGGTTTGCTGACATGTTTCCAATGTGAATCAAAAAAGTGAATCAAAAAAGTGAATCAAAAAAGTGAATCAAATGTTATTTTAAATGTTACTTTGTTTATTTGGTATACAAAAGTCCAATATAATTTTTCAGTCTGGTTCCCAGATTTACACTATGAGGTTGTAATTGAGATACCTGCGATGAGATGAAAATTAAAAATATTTTTTTCTAATCAGAAAAAGGTAAATAATATTCCACAATTTGGTACAAAATATCAATAATTTGTCTTTTATATCACAAAAATCAGCGATGGACGATGATGGGATGTTGATGAACTTCACAGTGGACGAGTCCACTGCACCCAGGAAAGCCTCCAAAGTTGTGGGTGGGAAATGGAAGGATCGTCGTAAAGCTCAATTATCAGCTCAAGGAAGAGGAAGAAATAGAAAACAATTCACTGATGCGAATGCTTCAGATATAGTACCAAGAAAGGACACTACCAGTGAAACAACTGCAAACGGTGGTGATGCTTCCACTAGTGGAGACGGCATACCGAAGACAAGAAAGAGACAGGCGGAAAATGTTCTTGGTCCAACTTCAAAACAAGTTAAACATTCAGAATCTAGAGGTGAATTCGGTGGTAAGAATAACTCATTTGTTTCATCTTTATTCACATCCAACCCTGTTATAGAGGCACAAAAGAAACCAGAGACAGTGATAGAGGAGATGGCTCCTTCAAATGCTCCATTGGCGGATGCAACCAGTTTCGATGGGTTAGGAATTGATACCACTTTATTCAATCACTTAGATAATCATTTGAAATTTAAGAATCCTACAAAGATTCAAAGATCTGTTTTACCAAGATTGTTAACTAGAGAAAGAGATTTGTTCGTTCAAGCTCAAACTGGGTCCGGTAAGACATTAGCATTTTGTTTACCTATTTTCCAAAGATTGATGGATATAAAAGACTTAAATAGAAACACAGGGTTATTTGCATTGATATTGACACCAACTAGAGAATTGGCTACACAGATTTACGGCGTCTTGGAGACGTTGACTCGTTGTTGTCATAGAATTGTCCCTGGGATAGTTATTGGTGGTGAAAAGAAAAAATCCGAAAAGGCTAGATTGAGGAAAGGTGTGAATATCTTAGTTGCAACACCAGGAAGATTGGCGGATCATATTGAGAACACAGAGACTTTGGATGTCTCTAATATAAGATGGGTTGTGCTCGATGAAGGTGACAAGTTGATGGAATTGGGTTTTGAAGAGACAATTTCCAAAATTTTAACAAAGATTGAAACTGAATCCAGGATCGATACTACAAAGAGAATGTATCCTACATTACCTTCCAAAAGAGTCAACGTGTTGTGCTCTGCCACTATAAAGGGTAACGTGAAGAAGTTGGGTGAGATTTCTTTGAAAGACGCAGAGATGGTTAGCAATTCTTCAGTTCCAGATGGAACTGTTGAGTTTGATGATGATATGAATATTTTGGCTCCAGATCAATTGATACAACAAATATTAGTTGTGCCACCTAAATTGAGGTTGGTTTCGTTATGTTCCATATTGAAAACCATAAGTAAAGACACAGAAAAGGGATCTAGAACGATGGTTTTCTTTTCATGTTCAGACTCTGTGGATTTCCATTTCTCTGCTTTTTCAAAAGATGGTAAGAAATCAAAGAAAACAGTTGATGAAGATGGTAATGAAACCACCAAAATGGTTTTCTCTGATGATAATTCCACAGTTTTAACTGCTCCATTATTAGGTGAAAACACCACTATTTATAAATTGCATGGTTCTCTTACTCAACAGACTCGTACCTCGACGTTGTCTGCCTTTACTAAGAGCCCTGAAGATAAGCACACCATTATGTTTTGCACAGATGTTGCTGCTAGAGGTTTGGATTTACCACATATCTCAACAGTTGTGGAATATGACCCTTCGTTTGCATTTGAAGATCATTTGCATCGTGTTGGGCGTACCGCCAGAGCTGGGAAGTCAGGTACTTCTATACTATTCTTGCTTCCAGGAATCGAAGAGAAGTACGCTGAGCATATCAAATCATACCATCCTAGTGGGTTGCATTACAAGTCATATGAAGATAATTTGAAAGTAGGGTTTGGAGGGAAATGGGATGTTCATGCCACAACATGGCATCTTGACGTTGAGAGATGGTTGATGGAGGATGGTGGGGGCCATAGTAAAGCTGTGCAAGGGTTCACCAGTCATGTGAGAGCATACGCTACCCATTTATCGTCAGAAAGAGCTTTTTTCAATGTTAAATTGTTGCATTTGGGGCATTTGGCCAAGTCTTTTGGGTTGAGAGAAACACCAAAGAGATTGGGGAGGTCTGTTGGAACTGGGAAAGACAGCAAAGACGGAGCTGCCAGTAAGAAGAGGCCCAAGGAGGACGCTAGAAAGAAGATGATGAGAATGGCCGGTATGGCTTTGAAACAAGAGAGAGAGTTCAATTATTGAGCGATTCTTGAGCGATTAACATCAATTTGTACATTATTTTCCAGCTTTTTAGTAGTTGGAACAATATTCACAGTAGAATATTCTCTTCATTTGAAGATTTTGCATTTAATTTGTATTTTCATGGTTTTCCATCATTTTTGTAGTTGAAGAAACATCGATTTCCCACCAAATTCGAAACTAATTTTAGTGTTGAAGATGTCTGGAACCCGCCAGATTGACTTCACAGCGCTCTCGTTGAAGTATCCGTACTTGAAACAACAGTGTGTATCACAAACATTTTCTAGTAATTAAGGACCAAAAAACTAACGAAACAAGCTTCAATTCGCTGAACAAATATGACTTTTCCACCAATAAATCGATCATTGATCTCACAACCGCCACCATCCAGGACAAGTACAACTTGAACGTTGTCTTATCGCAAGAGAGACTATGTCCGCGTGTCCCCAATAGAGCAGCGTACCTCACGTTTCTCAAGAAATTGAGTGACGAGACAGTAAGTGAAGGCCAGTTGAAAGGCCAAGTTTGGAACATCGATATAGGGACAGGTTCATCTTGTATATATCCGTTGTTGGGTCTGCGAATGTACAATTGGAGGTTTTTGGGAACTGAAATAGATGATTTGTCTATTGAGAACTCACTTAATAATATCAAATTGAACAAATTGGAAGACAGTATAAAACTCTACAGAGCTTCAGAGATAGAAGAAAGTTTCTTCCAGGTGGAGAAATACAAAAAAATGGTGTCAACTGAGCTGAACAAGGAAGTGTCCTTCATGTTTTCAATGTGCAATCCACCTTTTTACAGTTCAATGGAGGAATTGAAAGACAAGTGTGATGCGAAAAAAACATCAAAATCAACTATGGAATTGAAAGCTTCAGAGTGTGAGTTGGTTACTAAAGGAGGTGAAGTAGGATTTATTTCCAAGATGATCACAGAAAGTATAAAGTTGGAGAGTCAGGTAGCTTGGTATACAAGTATGGTTGGAAACCTTGAAAGCGCTTATATACTAGTGGATAAATTGAAAGAATCGGGGATTCTGAATTATATTGTGGAGGAATTGTCCCCAGGAGGTCATGGAAGTACCAGAAGATGGGTATTAGCATGGTCTTTTAGAAAGTATAGGCCTATAATAGTTTATCATTCAAACAAACAGCTTAAAAAGTTAAATCCTGTGCCTACAATCAACCAAATTTGTACCAAAACAGCTACTAGCGATGTTAAGGTTATTTTGGATACATTGAGCGCTACGGAGATTGATAAAATAATGGATGGATTTGAGTTGAAGACGTGTAGTGATGTTTGGTCAAGATCGTATAGAAGGAAGATGAAAAGGTTGGAGATATTAAAGGAAGATAATCCTTCACATAAAAAGCAGAAATTGGAGTATTCATATACATTCAGTATTACGATGAACGCTTCAGGCGTACTGGTTATTTGGAAGTATGGACAGGACTTCAAAATCTATGAAAGTTTCTGTGGATTCATGAGACGTGAAATTGAAAACAAAAAAGCTATAACCTAAAATGCAGTACTATATTACAACCAATATTAATAAAAATAAACCCAATAACATCGTTACAATTTCTGTAAATAACCTTGCTGTATCAACCTTTGAACGTCCGCGTGCCTCACGAAGAATTGAGAGTCTTTGGTCAAGTTGAAGACCCCGTATTCCGTTTGGATCTCACCAGCGTCTTTCAAAACTCTCACGTCAATAAAGACATCTTTTGGTGGGTCCAACGAGCCAGATAAGTCGATATCGGTGAAGGGGGACTTGTAGTTTATCAATAGCTCATTGTACTTCCTCAAGTATTCCTGTTCATGATGGCTTAAATTATCAAGCAAACTCTGCTCAGGCTCCAAGTTCTTCCAAGCTACCTGATCCAATTTCTCAGCTCTCAACCTCTCATACGCAAGCAAACACCTCTTGTTTCTTCTCATACACAAGTGCGTCACGAACAACTGGCATTGGGTCACTCTATCGGCCTGTGTGCTCATCTGGGACCCAGAGCTGAGCGAGAGCATGTCGGCTTCCTTGTGCAAGTCCTGTGTTTCTCTCACGATACTTTTCACCAATTCGTCCTGGTAAATGGGCAACGAGTCCAAGTTTTGTGATCTTTTGGCGTCCAAAATCAACTTGTTGGCGATATCTCCGTACATATTCAGTCTCTTTTCAGTCTCTTTTCAAGTGTGTTTCCAGTCTGTTTCAACTTTTCAGTGTTGTCGTGAAATACTTTTCACGCGTAATTAATATTTCATCTATTTACCTTTTCGTTCGTGCAGGTTGGAAAATCACCAACTTCGAATCAGTGAAATTTCGCTCTAATCTTTGCAACAAAAATGGGCAGTTTTCAGTGATTCTGCTCTGCTCCGTTCAGCTTGTTTGTCTAGATCAATTGCTGAAGAATCGAGATGCCCTTCACTAAAAAGAGGGTGGTCACTTATGCCAGGAGAAGGGCTCCGTCGAAGAGAAACGTTGCGACGGATGTGACATTGTCTCCCAATACATTTGATTCCAGTCCTGTCCAGAAAGATGCTGAATCACCAGAAGAAGATGCTTCATCTCAATCAAGTAGTGTCGCTGAAGATGAAACAAAGGAAATGGAGTTGGATGTCTTTGAGTTCCAGGAACCAGAGGAGTACGTTCCTTCTTATAAAGCGAAAAGACAGGTTGGTTCACCAAAGAGAATTACCAGATCTACAAGCAGGTCTGTTCCCACGTCTTCTCCTAAACCTGCTGAGGATTCTACGCCATTATCGTCCCCTTTCAAGCAAATTGATACCACATCCAAATCCAAAGAACGTGAACCGAGCTCAAACATGAACTATTTCATAGAGGCACCCAAGGAGTTGAAGCCTCAATGGTCTCCTCGCAAAACGCCAACAAACTCGCCTGTTCAGAAAAAGTATAAAAACTACTTTTTAATTGATACTCTAGATACACCAAGCAAAAGTTTGTCCCAAGATGATTATTCTGCTGCACCGACTCCAAGAAGGATCTTGAAAAATGACTTTGAAAGTTCGCCAGTAGCCAGTGCAAGGAAAAAATTGAAGTTTGATATTACATCCTTATCGCCAAAAGAGAAGCAAAATATATCAACTACTAAGCGAACATATAAAGGAAGCGATGCATGGACATTGTTTGACGAATATTATCAAGACCAAAGCCCCAAGAAAAGGGCTACAATAGATGTACTTTCCCAATTGGATGAAAAATTAAAGAAAATCCAAGAAATTGACCATACTAGTGAGATTGATTATGAAACTGAAATGTCTGAGTACGGATTACCCAACCATATCTCCAATGTCTTTGAATCTTTGCAAAATAGCGTTACTAATGTCAATGAGCGTCTGGAGGATAATGGTATTCTGCCACTGAAATTACCAAAGAATTATGAAGAGTTCCCCGATTTGAACAAAAGAACATACGGTGCTCAAAGAAGTTATCTTGCCGAGATTGAAGAGTCTGAAGCTGATAAGAAAACTACACCAAAACTAGAAGATATCCTTGAAGATATTGAAGAAAAAGAATTGATCATACAAAATGAACAAGAGGAAATATTTTCACAATTGAAAAATATTAATGATTTGAGGGCAGCTGGTAAAAGTAATGAATTTGTTGATGAAATCGACTATTTACTAGAAGGTTTATCTTACGACGATACATCTCTCCAGTGTTCTACGCTTATTGATTTGGCGTTGAAGTTATTTGATCCTAACTTTGCATGTCAGCTTAAACTGGTGGGGTTACCTGATAGCTTATTTAGTATAATTAAAAAGCGAGAAGACGCTAACATACTTGTGAGTTTCTTTATCGTTTTCATAATACTTAAAACTTTGGATAAACAACAGGCTCTGATACTTTTAAAGATGAAATCAGTGGTAATAAGTTTAATGTGGAATAATGAAAGTTTCAGCAAAACATTGCCGTTAAAATTGACAAATATTACCAAATTGAGCTTTGATGATTTCTTGATGCATTTTTGTGAGGAAATGTATCCAGATTCTAAGGTAAAAGATACTGATGGTATACCAAATATATCACCCTCTTCACTAGGGTTATATTGTCTCCATATATTACTCTCGCAAAGCTCAGACCATCATCAACTGCTTGACTTCTTCCTAAATGATTACAACATAATATCAGGTTTAAATAATATGATAAATGATAGCATTGACCAACAAGAAAAATTTGCATACGAGAAATTATTGATATATATTCCAATCCTCGAGTATTGTTTTACACATGATATATCCCTCCCAGAATCTGACAAGATCTTGCAGAAAAACATGGAAACTATCGTCAACTTATTCCGCAAGACTGGAGAATCGTCACAAGAGGTGAAATGTTTGATATCTTCACTAAGATTAGCCATCATCTTATCATCTCAAGAAAAATTCGAAAAGGGTTCAGTATTATATGGTATTTTGTATGACCCGTCAGTGGTACCATATCTACTTGACATGGTTGATAATTCATGTGTGATGGTTGATTCGAGTGGGTCCACTATAACTAATAATCTTGCCTTGTTATCGTTGGGTCTTACAGTCAATTTGATCGACGATAAGGGTCTATGCCATTTGAAATTCTACGAAGAGGATATCCTAAAGCGTTTGAAAGATAATGTTGATAGAATGAACGTTGAGTGCGATGATGATGTTGATGAAAGGTTGCATTCTGTTGGGTATCTCTGTTTATTGATTGGATTACTTAAAATGAATTGTCCAGTGGATAAAACAACTCTGTTATTAAGTCTTTTCACAGAAGACCGTATTTTGAAAGTAAGACTGGGTTTAAAGAAGTTTCATGGGAGTATAGATAATGAATTAGGTTTCGGGATGAAAAGTGTGATAGAGAAGGTTATGAAGTATTTGGGTTAATGGTAATGGATGATTTATTCGTGGAATAATTCAGCTGTAAGTAATTATATACTATTTACTATTTACCGGGAGACGAATGATTTGGAGCCCATACAAAAATCATTGAAATTTCAAATATTTATGCTCCAGATCAAATGCCTATTTATCAGACTTTTGTCCACTTGAGTTTCATTCTCTTAGATTAAAACCAGTAATGTCCAGTGGAGCTCTTGATCAAATTCTCTTGGAGGATGTATGTATATCTACATCGGAAAATGTGGAAGAACAGCTACTAAAACTTTGAAGATTGCCAGAGGATGTCCCAAACCATTTTTAGCTTACCATAAATGTATGTCTGCACCCGAACCCGATGCAAGCAATTGCTTTGAGGAGCAAAAGGCATTGGCTGCTTGTATAAAGACAGAGTAAGTAATCCTTTTTTATCAACAGGCTCTCCGTTCAAGTCTAACCTCAAGTGTTCCTGCTTTCCAGAGAATCCAAAATGAATGTACGCCAAAACTAGCTGCTTATGAATCTTGTTTGAAGAAAAACGCCAGTGATAGGAGCAAGTGTGTTAATGAGTTGGCCAATTTGAGAGATTGTGCTTCGGGCACCATACAGAAAAAGTAAACCTCTGCAAAGGATTGCTCACTACTTCCAGAATAGTAGCTATGTAACATTAATGAAATTTATTTACAGGACATTATATACATATCACATTACTCGTCCAAGATGACTTGCACTCTGTCTTTTGTAGTACGGTTCATCCTCAAGTATTCCATATCGAATGTGGCTCTCCCTTGTGTTAATTTTCTCAACTTGGTCAAGTACCCAATCATCTCTTTGAGAGGCGCTTCAGCTCTTATGATTTTTTTTCCAGAATTTGCAGATGCAAATTTTGTGTATCCGAGAGTGGAATCTGCTGGTAAATACATCTTTTCAGCTTCTTCCTTTGCCCATGACAAATTCTCAGCAGCTTCGTCAGCATCGTCAATGGATGTTATATCAGCATTTCTAGCACTTGTGAGATCTTGGATAACACTACCAACATCGTCTCCATTCACATATACAGCTAACTTCATTATTGGTTCCAAAAGAGTAAAATCGTTAGCATCTAATGACTTGATGCAATCGATTATAGCTAATCTAGTTGCGTTTATTATTCCGCTAACTGTGGAAGCATCATCAGGAATCTCGACTTTTGAGATACGAATAACAGTGGAATGTAAAGGCAATCTGGATATAGGTCCACCAACTTGTAAAGACCCAGTGGCACCAGCAATCAAAGAATTTATTAGCGCCTCATACGAGAATGGTAAGACCCAGTTGATTTTTCCTTCAAGATGGTCTCTTATGGATTTAGTTAATCCTTCTTCTTCAATAATTAAAATATTGTTATCGGCTAATAATATAGCACCGTCTTCCTCAGCAAAAGCTGTGTCCTCTGCTAATCCTTCAAAAGTGCCCATATCAAGTTCAACGGTGCACTGACTTGTACCCGATGAGGTTTTTATCTCTGTACTCTTTGTGACTTTTTCAGTTGATCTAAGTAGCGTTTCCTTATATGTTACCACAACTTTACCAACTTCAATCTTTGATTTCATATCTTTGATTAACCTATCAGTAGCTATCTCAAGATGTAATTCACCCATACCAGAAAGTAAAGTCTGACCACTTTCTTCATCTACAGTTAATTTTAAACTTGGATCTTCCCTCAATAAAGTTTTCAAATTTCCATCCATATGTCTTCTATCTCCAGAAGTCATTGGTTCTACGGCAACAGAAAAAACAGGCGGCGGGATGTAAATACTATTCAAAGTCAATGCTCTTTCAGTTTCTTTGAAGGATTGCACACCATCTTTTTTCAAAGTGTGACTGATTAAAGTATCACCAGTAACAACATCATCAGTACCCAAAATAACACCGATATTACCAGCAGATAAGACACTGACATCTTGAGGCATATCAGCGTACATTAAAAGCAACAGACTGATTTTAACTTTTTTCCCCGTTCTTGTGTTCAAGAAAGTAGTACCAGTTTGCACTTTACCACTGTAAATTCTGACGAATACCATGATACCTCTAATTGGATGGGTTAATACTTTGAAAGCTAATGACATTGCCAAGTTGCTGTTATTATTAACAATTAGTCCAGCGTTTTCATCAAATTTTGTTGGTATTTCTTGATCTTGCGAAACAGACTGATTTTTCTTGCTGTTTTTCTTTCTTAAAATAGCAGTTTGTTTCAATTCTGGTGGATTTGTCTCTATTGGTGAAGGAAGGAAATCAATAACTGCATCAATTAATGGCTGTACACCTATATTCTTGAAACTAGAACCACATAACACGGGAGTAGCGAAACCAGATATAGTGGCTTTCCTTAATGCACTCTTGATAAATGATACTGGTACTTTCATGTAATCACCATCGTTTTCAAAGAAGGCGTTTATGAGCTCCTCGTCATTTTCCCCTAAAGTTTCAATTGCAGCTTCCAAGCATTTGAGGCATTCTTGGTATAGTTCTGGAGTCTTTTCCTCGTTTGAAATATCCAAAACTGAAAGTTTTTTACCATCTGGATCTGAAATATCCCATTTTAGCAATTTTTTCTCCAAGACATCTATAACCCCAGTGAATTTTCTTTCTCTGCTCACGGGGTCTTCTATGAAATAAGGAACATTTACAAGAACAACTCTTGTTCCTAATTTGGCTATTACTTCCTTTACAGTTCTACTGAAACCTGCACCATCTCTATCCATTTTGTTGACGTATATGATCTTGGGTATACGCAAATCTGTAGCCTGTCTCCAGACTTTTTCAGTTTGAGCTTCAACACCAGCAACTGCATCCAAAATTGTGACAGCACCATCTAAAACCCTGAGAGATCTAATCACTTCGAATGTGAAATCAGCATGGCCCGGTGTGTCAATGATGTTGATTTTGTTGTTATTCCATGGGATGGTGATTGCAGCAGACTGGATCGTTATACCTCTGTTTCTCTCTGCCGGCAAGTAATCCGTAACAGTGTCACCTTGATCGACATTCCCTATTTTCTTTATGGTGCCACTGTAGAAAAGCATCCGCTCGGTGGTTGTGGTCTTCCCAGCATCGATGTGAGCAATGATTCCAATATTTCTTGTTCTCTTGATGGCTGACGGAGCAGCTGCTCTCGCTGTGTATGAGCCGTGGAAGTATCTTCGCAACACATTCACCTTCGGTAGTAGAAAGAGAGCCCTGTATGGTCCTGGCATCGGGTATCTTTTTGGGTGGAAAATACACCGCTTTATGAGAATTTTTAATATTTTGCTGCTCAGACGCTGAGACACTTCTTCGATGTCAATTTTGAAGATTTTGATGATTCTGATAATTAATTTTCGAGATTTGGTTCCAGATTCGTGCGATCACCGCCGTTTGTTGTGATAACTTTTGGTGTTCCAGGTTTCTGGAGAGGCAACCCAGTGACCACTTGATGAGAACAGATGCTCTTTTGATGCAGCAGACTTCCAAACCCCCAGCTAATAGATCTAAAAGCAAGTAGACATTCAATTGATAGCAACAATGGTGGGAGAAGACAAGAAATTGGCTGTGATATCCGGCGGTTCAGCGACAAACGAGTTGGTCAACTTGTTCCAATCAATATCGTCCAACATCTCATATATCCTTCCAGTGAGCGATAACGGTGGCTCCACTTCCGAGTTGCTCAGAGTTATCGGTGGTCCAGCTATAGGTGATATAAGATCACGAATCACAAGACTCATCCCTGAAGAATCGGCCCCCATACAGCAATTATTGAGCTTCAGGTTGTCAGATGATTCGTCTGTTGCAAAAGGAGAATGGAACTCTATAGTGGATGGAACCCATAACTTGTGGAGCGAAATAGATCCCGCTTTGCAAGAGATTGTCAGGTCTTTCCTCATCCACGTCCATATGGAACTTTTGAAAAGGTCAAGAAACACTACAAAAAATTTCAGATACGAGTTGGCCAGTGTCGGGAATTTGTTCTTGACTGGTATAAGATTATTTTGCGGGTCCTTAGATAGTGCCATTGAGATGGCATTGAGAATAACTAGAGTTGACTCGAATATCAAAGTTCTCCCTTGTCTCAACACAAATTTTAGTTATCATATAAGCGCTTTGTTGG
Organism: Cephaloascus albidus; assembly: GCA_030575015.1. Taxonomy (NCBI): domain Eukaryota; kingdom Fungi; phylum Ascomycota; class Pichiomycetes; order Serinales; family Cephaloascaceae; genus Cephaloascus; species Cephaloascus albidus. Next base: position 32,838 of record JAJMGN010000208.1, on the reverse strand, counting down.
ATGATGGTTTGATAATAACAGGACAATCACAAATATCACATCCAACTTTGAGTGATCCTCATTATCCCCCTCCGATAGATCGAACCAGACCTTCTACTCCAACCATGGACGAAAACTATCTTTACGATTATAAAGAATCAACTGATTTAGAAGATGCTAACCCTCAATACACCCATCCGGATCTAAAGAAATCTCAATTACATTTCTGCAAAGATGAAAACATACCTTTGATCTCTCCTGTCAGAAGAATCTTTTATATTTCTCCTTATGGTGAAGAGATCCATCCAAGTGCCCATTCTAGAGTCTTGAACTCATTATCCAACGCAGACGCTATCATATATTCAATTGGCTCTCTTATGACAAGTACATTACCAGTAGTTATACTAAAAGGTGTTGGAAAGGCAATTTCCACTAAGATCAACAAAAAGAAGAAAATTTTACTTCTCAATGGTTGTAATGATCGTGAAACAGATGGTATGAAAGCCATCGATTTCCTCAAGGTTATTATCGATAGTGCTGTTTACAGTTTGAAAGACCAGAACGAAAGTCGAAATGATGAGTATTCCATAAGTGCTGCTACAACAAGGGACACAATACCTTCTGCTTCTCCAAGAGAGTTGACTTTAGAAGAATCTATCAAGGGAGTCCAATGGACAAAATTCGTAACACATTTATTCTATCCTAAGAATTCGTTGATTGAAGTAAACACAAAGGAAATAGGTTTATTTGGTGTTAAATGTGTCGAAGTTGAGTCTGTCAATAATGGAACTTTATATGACCTTGATGATTTGAAATTGAAGTTGGAAGCTATACTTTAAGATTCTATAGACATTCCCTACATTATTGTTGTAATCAATCGCACCATAAACCTTTATTTTCTCCTTTAATTGTTTCTATATTTGAATGGGATATTCTCTACTTTTATATGAGAGTCGTAATTCCTAGCAACCTCTCTAACATTTGGCTGATCATTGTGAGATTCCTCTATTTCATGCTCATGGTGCAATAATTCATGTTCAATATCTTCAGGATGTTTGATCAAAACATCTGGATCATCTTTTGCATGGTATTTATTCCAATGATGTTCCTCATATTCCCTCTCAAAGTCAAGATGGTGACCCTGTCCATATCCAAAATCAGGAAGCTCCTTCCCTTGGTTGATAAATTCCCTCCACTCATCTATACTAACGACATCATCTCTGTTGGAATTACACAATTTCAACACTGTTTTGAAAACCTCATCTTTAGCACTTGTACTTATCACCTCTTGCTCGTGTGATGAATGTTCACCCATACCATCACCATCACCGACTACCTGGTCTCTTAGTAAACCATATAAATTGAGGATGTCGTTTCTATCCCATTCTCCTTTCCCATCTAGATCATGAAGTTTGAAAAATGAATCAGCATCGTATTCATCTAATCCATGTTCGGTGACCATATGCCAGTTCTGCCACGATAAACCTTCAGGTCTAACAGTGGAAGACTCGTGGGAGATTACACTGGCGACCGTCAATATTAAAGTCAATAACCATTTGATTTGAACCATTTTTGTAGATAATTGGATGAAATTGATGTTGATTGTTCATGACATTTCACTCAATTTCACAAATCAATATTGAAATACATTTATTGGCACGATAGAATATGGCAGTGATTCGTTTCCTAATATGCAGGAGCAAGAAAAACTGCAGCAAATAATTCTTATCAGAGCTACAATTTACAATAATCGATTTTATGTTGATAAGTTATGACTTCTTGCAACAAGTATATAGATCCGTATATATTGCAATTTGAGATATTCGGTGAAACATTGATTAGCTAGAATTGTAAATAATCGATTAATTCCAGCAAAATTTTTGATAGCATCTCTGGCAAGTCACAGGAACATTGAAGTTGGCGGGGTGTTTCCTGCTATATCCATACTCAATTCTATCAAATTCTCTCTTCAAAATGGCACAAGCAACGCATTGTGAGTAACTCAGATCTATAGTGGAATTCGCATATGTTCCAATATTGTAGCCGTTTTCAATCATGCCAGAAAGCTCAGTACGATTGTAGCTTAGTTGAAAAGTTGATCTATTTGAAGGAAACGAGTATTCAGCGTTCGCCAAATAGATAACTAGAGGAGGAAGGTATGTATCTATAATTGCCTCCTGTTTCGTATCTTCAGCAAATCTGGAAAGCTCTTTCTTAGATAATTTCACTTCTGGATAAGCCAAGGACAAATTGCATCCTAAAAAAACTGGCCTTTTATTCAATTGCTTGCTTGTGATTTCCTCTAGACTTGGTACTTCGGGAAATATAGCTCTAGCTTTATATGTGATTGAATTATTTGAATAAGGGAACACTTTCCTTGACTTTGAGATGAAATACTCCTGTGTGTTGTGAGAATCAGATTCTGAATGGTACCTCAAAGCTGAATATGCAAGAGATGTACCATTGGGGAAAGATCCGACATCTGCGGTAGTATCGACAGCAAATATAACATCAACATTTCTCAGCCTCTGTAATAGAGGTTGAAAAGGTATATTCTGACCATCTTCTCCTCCATCAACCAAGTATAAATGACCTGACTTTGAAATATCTGTCGCTGACTTCAATGAGGGACCTTTGAAACCATAAAATGGGTTTGGGGTAAATAGTGCATAATCTGGATGGTGCAGTGGATATTTCAATGACTTGAAACTTGAGCTCAATCCGAATGTGCGAAGTATTGTTTTCAAAGCTTGATTTGTTTCCTTATTCGCACTCATGAATGCTTGCCATAAGTAAACAAACACATTATTGAATAAAGATGATGAAGTTCCAGTAAGAAAACCAACATTATCAAATCCTGAAACACATATTGATTGTTTTGGATTCTCTGTTGGATAAATAGGAGCCCCATCGTATAAAAAAGTGCCCAAGTATGATATATTGACGAAAGCATTCAAACATTGGTCCCAAGAGCCAAACTCATGAGGAGTGAATTCAAATATATGGGAGTTGGTACTATTGACGTCTTCGCCACTTGGGGCACCTTCATTTGCAAGAAATATTGGGTATGGTTGCTGGAATCTTCTAAAGGATTTCAATCTGGTTGAGCTAGATAAGGTTGCACCTGGGGACCGTGCCGCTCTTGGAAATATTCTTCTTGACAAAGCTCTACCCCAATAATCAGTTAAAGAAATGTGATAACCCGCTATTCTTTTGGATCTTATTTCGATATGCAAATCTCTATAAAAGCCAAATATCTTTTTCAATGTAAGTGATGTAGATTTATGTAGATTATTTTCTGGATTATTGTCCTTTGGTGAATTGAAAACCATTTTCAAAATGAGACTCATCAAAGAATTGGATGATTCAAAGTATTTTGAGGTGTTCACGTCTTCATCGATGCTCCTCTTCATTTTAGAATCGCTTTTATCTTGGTGATTATCCCTTTTGGTTTCAGACTTGTCATCTGTAGTACCCTTTTCAATCTTGTTCCCGGCCTTCATGTTTTTTTCACCCCTTCCATTGAACCAAGGAAACTTCTTGAAGATTGAAGTCTTTACTTTCATCTGTTGAACTTCATCTTTGTTTGGAAAACGGCTATACGGGTAATCTAAGGCGCCCTCGTCCATATCTTCGTCATCCTCATTTTCATCATAATTGAACCCATCATCAAAAACTGAATTGTCTGAATCTAGTGGTATGTTTTGCACGTCGTTTCTTGAGACCTCAACCTCAAAATTGGGGATGCCTTCTAATAAAGGTTCATGAAGTACCCATCCATCGGGGTCATCTCTTAGTTCAACAACAGACTTGTAGTCATGCAATAGCATTGACATTACCAACCATGAGCCGCCGGAAACGCCAGCAATATATGAAGTAGATTGTAATAGTCCACCTAAATGACCAGTATCTGTAGAGTTTACAGTTCTTTCATCAAACGCCGCAACTATACCAGCAGCAGTAAGCATTGCTCTATAGCCGCCTCCAGAAACACCTAAAGCAATAGTAATTGGCTTTGAACTTGAAAGTAAAAATGCATCAAAATCAAAATTTGGGATTCTAGTTCTTCCCAAAAACTTCCTCAAGGCAAACTGGGTTAATCTTTGGCGACCAGAAATGTATTCCTTTTCCCTTATGTTTATTGTCTAAAGTTAGTTAACTTGTCCTCACTATCTCTTTTCAGAAAATATTGGTTTCAAAATGGAGAGGTAAATCTTACATTATTACCAGCTCTAACTAATGATCCTGAAGGGCACAACACTTGGTAAGGAGAGTATGAAGTTGGCCATATATAGTTTTCAGGCCCGCTGAATTCATTGGTGAGCAAATTGGAGACATCAGTAATGTTTTTGTAGTTTTTTGGTGTATATTGGACTAATCTGCTGGTGTTTTGACTGTTCCAGGGCGACGGCGTCAAATTTGTAGATGAGACAACTGCATGGAAAAAAAACAAGAGAAATAGAGCTTTCTCAACTATATGATATTTCATTGTCGCAATTCTTCGACCTGTTGATGTCTATCTAATATCTCATGCTCCAACATTGACATTCTCCTCTAGAAAGTGAACTGGACTTTCAATTGAAATTGAAAATAATCAAATTTCATGCCGATCGAAATCGGAAATCACAAAATGGTCTTCATAATAAAGGGACGAAAAACCTACAATTTTTTTTTTATAAAGATTCTATAATATTACTAGTATAGAGAATTAACTATATTAACCAAAAGCAAAGGAATAAAAATATAATTTAATGTATGAAGCAAGAAAAACAATGTAAACCATATGAAATTATTTTAACTGATTTAAAGGTCTTCTTCTTCAGAGACATAGGCATCACCTAATTCCTTCTTTTTCTTCATTCTTTCCTTCTTCTTTTTACGTAATTCCGCAGAAGATAATTTTTGAACCTTCTTGGCAGAAGCTATTTTGTTACCCATAGCATCAAATTTATCTCCTTCATCATCCTTCTTTTCTATTCTTGGACCAGCACCTTGACCTTGGACCCAATTGTGACCAGATGGAGTCATTTTACCATCTAAGACAGCCCAAACTTCTTCAGTTAAATCTTTGGTGAATTCAGCAGAGTGAGTAATGATAACAACACCACCTTCGAAAGCTTTAATAGCTTTAGATAAAGCACCTAAAGAATCACGATCTAAATAATTGGTTGGTTCATCCAAGACAATTAAATGAGGTCTTTGCCATGTACAAGCAGCTAAAACTAATTTAACTTTTTGACCACCAGATAAACCTCTGATATGAGAGTGAGAAACTAATTCAGCTTCTAAACCCAACATAGCACAATGTTCTTCAATTTCCTTTCTAGTTAAAGCACGGAATTGACCTGAAGCTAAAGCTTCTTTCATATCAACTTCAGCGACTAATTTAGAATGGGTTTCCATTAATTCACCTCTTGGTAACCAAGCGTTATCAACAGACATCATTGGAATCCATCTTTCACTCTTCATACCAATGTTTTCACCTAATAAGAAAGAACATTCATATTCGTAAGAGTTCTTGAACTTTCTTCTTGAAGTAATTTCTAAAATTCTTCTTTGAGTACCATCAATATTAAAGATTTTTTTCATTGAAACTTCATCACTTTCATTAACTTGTCTTGAAGCACGATCCATGGTTTCACGATCTTCACCGGTTTGGAATCTCCATTGAATATATTCAGATGGAGTTTTATCTAAATGTGAATCAATATGAGCGAAAGCATGTTGTTTAATGTAAGCAATACGACAATTTTCATGGACGTAAACATCACCAATGGTTGGTAATAATTCACCAGTTAAAACATTAATCAAAGTTGATTTACCAGCACCATTTGGACCAATAACGGCAATACGAGAAGATAAAGAACATTGGAAATTAATGTTTTGAATTTGTGGTTTAACAGTACCAGGATATTGGAAAGTCATGTTTGAAACTTTAACAATAGCTTTTTGTTTGGTCTTAACACCTTCTAAGAAACCTGGAGCTGGGAAGTTGAATTCTAATTCTGAAGCACCTAATTCATAGTAAGATTTAGCAGATGGAACTCTTCTAACGAATTCAGATAAGTTACCTTTATATTTTCTTAATTTGAAACCTTCATAATGGATAATATATTGGACAACGTTATCTAAGAAACCAGAATCATGGGAAACAATAATTGAGGTAATACCACAAGTGTTCAAGTAGTTGACTAACCAAGCAACGTTAACGGTATCTAAATGGTTAGTTGGTTCATCTAATAATAAAATATCAGCTTTCTTCAAGACAGCTCTGGCTAAAGCTAATTTCATTTTCCAACCACCAGATAAGGAGTGAATAGACATATTGATCATAGCATCAGTGAAAGAGAATTCTCTAAGACGTTCAACAATATCTTCTCTAGTACCTAATTCACCTTCACCATAAACGAAATCTAAGACTGAAGTATCAGCTTCAGTACCATCAATATCATGTTCAACATAAACGGTTCTACATTCATCTTGAGTTGGGAAACCTTCAACTTGACCATTAGCAATAGCTCTCATCAAGGTAGATTTACCAGCACCATTTGGACCACAAAGACCATATCTTCTAGCACGTTTCAAACGGAATTGAGTTTTGTTTAGTAAGATCTTGGCACCATAAGCTAAAGAGAACTCACAGTTACATAAGTCTTCACCTTCATCATCTTCATCTTCGAAATCTGGAGCTTGAGGAATGTTATCAACAGCACGCTTTCTATATTCTTCAATGATTTCTTTGGATTCTTTTTCATGTAAGAAAATAGTTAAGAATGGTAAAAGATTACTTAACCAAGTTTCTGGATCAATTTTACGTTCATCAATAAGATCACCGGCAATAGCAGCGATATAATTTAAAGCTGGGGTAAAACGAGCAGCGATTTTGTGTTCTTTGGTTAATTCCTTGAAAACACCTAAGGTAACTGAGACATCACCAGCAGTGGAAACTTCTGGAATAACATCATCTTTACCGACAGCACCAACTCTCTTTAAAGTGGTTAAAGCTCTGGTGGTAACTTCACGAGCTTCTGGATCAGCAATAGTAGCAACATTAGCAGTTAAAGCTGGTAATAATTTAGCCATAAATGGAGCAACAACTTGAGGGTCATCAACCAATTTACACATGTTATCAACAATAACAGCAGCTTTACGTTTAATTGAAGTTTCACGTTCAGCTAAACCTCTAGATAATAAAGGAACCATAATGGATAAAGTAGCCATGGTAACTTCAGAGACGAAAGTAGTAGCACCTAAAGAGTGAACAGTTTCTGGAACAGAGGTTGGTTTAGCAATACATTCAATCAATTTTGGAATAAATTTTTCAATATCTTTGTTATCAATGGTTTCAGTGGATTTGGTCATAGTAGCAGTGGCAGCTTTTTTAACGTCAACTTTAGTATCCCACATGGCTTCGGATAAGACTGGGATTAATTCCGGCATTCTTAAAGCAATTGGGTCTCTAGCAGTGTTAACTAATTCAGAAACAGCAGCTAAAACAGCAACTTTTTCAGTCCATTTGGAAGTAGTTTGTAAGTTAGATAATAATTTTGGTAAGATGACTTTGATGGAAGTTGGGGTAATGGCTCTAGCGATGGCTAATAAAGCTTTAGCAGCAATAGCTTGGAGATCCTTGTTTTTGTCACCAGCTTTGGAAGCGATGTCAGAAACTAAATCAACAATGAATGGTTCAACGGAAGGAGCCAAGTTTGAAGCAGAAGCAATGTGAATAACGGCATCGATGGCATTGATTGATTTAGCAGCGTCTTTTTTATCATTGATAGATTTCTTTAAATCAGCAAAAAATTCTGCTGGAACGTCATGTTCAATGATTGAAGAATTCAAAAAACCACTAATGTTTGAAGCAGCAGATTCACGAGCATCTGGAGCAGCAACAGATAATTTGTCTAAAAGTTCAGAAAGAACTTCAGCTGAGTATTTTGATTCCTTAGCAGCTGACATTTTCAATTGTGTTGAAAGAGAAAGGAGAAAAAAGAAGAAGAAAAATTAAAAGTATTAAATATAAATCTGGAAGTGGAAAATGTTTCTTTTGATAATAAAAAAATTTTCAGAAAATTAAAGCAGATGTGCTGAAATTTACTAAGGCCACGGTGACGGCGGGTAACCGGGTCTACAATTTTATCAATTTCTGATTTTCTGCAAATTTTTGCGAATTTTTGTTTTTTTATTGACACAAAAAGAACTTTTTTTGACAGTAGGGTAATTACTAATAGTGTTATCAAGATTCAAACTTGGTGAACCGTGGATATGGCAGAGAAATAGGAAAACGTGCAACAAATTGTCATCTCGTTGAGTAACTTTGATGTTAAGCGATTGATCATTGAATCATTGAGTTGAAGGATGAACTTTGAAGCTATATGAAAGCGGTACTTTTCCACCATGATAAATTAATAATTGGCCAGTGAATTGACCAATAACAAGTTATACGGCCAGTATGATTTATTGAGCCGCAGATTGCGATTAGCTAGACCAGTGTTAGTGAGTTTATAGTATATAGTATATACCAATAACTATACTATATATAAGCTTTGATTTGGGATTTCGTTATAATTATTGAAAATTGACCGCCGACTGATAGTATCACAAGAAAAGAAGAAATTTCAAACTAGATCGTGATCCACTTCGCTTTTCCGTTCAAATATAATGTTTTAGAATGATGTGACTTCTGCTAATCACTTTGGATCAATTGATTCGAGTTTAATCTTGAAATTTCGTGATGTCTCAGTGTCTCACTGTATTTTTAATGACAATTTTCAAGTGCGGTGAACAGATGGGAATCCAATTACATATTATCTCCAAGAGTAAATGCTCAAAGTTCAAACTTCAAACTTCAACATGGATTTTAATTCCGTATAATCAATCAACATCAACAGCTGATCTACTCAATAACATAAAGTTCCCGTATCAAAAATCGCTAACTTATAACTTTGATATAATTAACCGCTTGCAAGCTCATAGTGTATATATTTAGTACATCATGCTATACTTTGTCAACCAGGTTACCATACATTAGACTCTAAAGAACATGTTTGAAATAAAGTTACTTTAAGTCCAACTGATCTTTCAGGGACCAATGACCATACATCTCTTTAGGAAAGACAGACTGGTATCCTCACTATCTATATAAAGATGATATATCCTCTCTATCATCATACTATACACAACTCAAAAGTTCAAAGGAATAGATTTACATTTATAACATCAATGCCATTCTCAAATTTCATTCAAACTGCCACACATCGCTGGTTACACATATCACTATACTCGCTTACAACTATCTTCAACATAATCAATTTTTCGTTGGCATTATCCCTTATAACAGATAAATATAGCGGCAGCAAAATTGATTTTGCGTTCTTCACATCTATATTTGGTTTCATACTTGGTATACCTATCCTAGTAGATTATATTACTTTGAAAAATGTAACTAATTTGATTGGATATGACTTGATACTACTCTTAACGATCATTTCAAATGGGTTGAATTTTGTGTTCACTCTAAGTGCTGGATTAGCTGTTATTGATATTATTGATAATGGTCGCATTTCATGTTCCAAGAGCTATTATTATACTGAAAATTCGTCGCTGAGTTATTACATCTATGAAAACTGGAATTCTATATGTAACAGAATAATGGCAATCTCAGTGATTTCATTTTTATTATGTGCTATTTTCGCAATATTATTTTTATTCAATCTCTTTGAAGTTGTTAATACTAATACGCCCAAGAGTGGTTGATAATTAATTAGATGTGATTGAATTCAAAAAGATGGGGGGCTTTATGGTTAGGCTGTATATGGCAACTTATATACTATATGTACAGTTTTGCTTTCTAGTCTATAATATTACTTTAGACATAAAAATCCAATTCAATGCAGTTCATAATCATTATTATATCGTTTCTTCAAAAATTTCAATGTTCAGAAGATTATACATCTCAGCTACTGAACTAGAAAAATATGCGTACGAATGTAGCACTTATTAACGGCTCATGATCCCTGAATCCTAGTATATATAACATTACTCAAAGTCTCAATTAGATCAAATATAATATAATCGCAAAACTTACGTGAGATGTATAGATCTAGAGCATGATATTAATAACATTGGAAATACTTATTCTTAATTTGAAGGAAATCCTTAATATATTCACTTTAGGTTTTTTGCATCCGGCGTCCATGAATATACTTTGTCGACAATAAATGGCAGTTCAGCTTTCCAGTAGAGGCTCAGTTCTCAAGATCCTTATCTTTTGCTGTGACTCCAATACAAGACTTTATTATTTCAACTGTTCTCACAATTCGTTGATGAACATGGTGAACAAAAAGATATGCAAAAATTGAAAATCGCCTTCCTATATAAACTTAAAATTTTCTAACTTTGGAAAATTTCCAGGTTATGTAGTGTAGTGGTCATCACCACCGTTTCTGATCGATAGTCGGACCTACGGTAAACCTGGGTTCGAATCCCAGCATGACCTTGGTATTTTATCTTTTTGAATTTTCAATATCGATTTTCAATTTTTTTTTTATCATGCTCAAAGGATTCTTATTGACGCAAAAGAGGTTTAGTGAGTTGGCAAGTTCGGGTTAATTATAGGTTAGCCATAGGCTGATAGATTGTTTTTGCATTTTTGGTCGCTTGAATCTCACACTACCATCATTTCAACTATGATGTGTGCTTATATAGAAGTTTCTTCCAATAATATGTTTAATACTAAAAAAAAAAAAAAAAAAAAAACATTTATTTATCAAAAAAATCAAAAAAAATATTTATTACCTTTTTTTTGAGTTGTACCTCTTTATTTTCAGTCTTAATTGATCTTGGACGTTGTTTTATCTTTCTTTTGCATATATTATGACGTTCCGGCCAGACATTTTGTGAAACACCATATTTTCATATAAGTAACGTCGTTCTAAAATTTCATTGACTGTTGGACTATGGACATAAGCAGCATTTCAGGATCGCGGATGTTGATGGTGATGACCCATTTCGGATCATCATATAGCTGTATGTGAATATGTTATTGGCTTAATTAGTTGAATATTAAGCTAGCAAATAAGCTACTTGACCTGGCGGAACATTTGCTGCAACCAGATAATTATAATTATTAATTAGCTGTTTATAAATCTTGATTGCATTAGTTCGTATTCGCGATCTATCTAGAATTACCAACTAGTAATATTTTGATCGATATATTCAGCTGGCTATCATTCATGAATTGATTGCAAATCCCATAAATCTTATACTTTTTCGTTACTTCATAGACTTATAAATTGTCTTTCAGCCCCACTTAAGTAAACACCTTTGCCAAATGGAATTGGATAACATCAATATAGCATTTTGCAACCACTTTAACTTTACTAAAGTCTTGCTACTTTACTTTTAACTTCTTGTAGCATTGGATACACCATGAAAATTGAAATGAGGTATTTTAGTGACCTCTAGACTCTCAGTCTTCAGCTAATAGATTACTATTTGAACTTGTTACTTTAAGGTCCTTGTCATATTGATGACTTGATATTTATATGGTCATCGGGGATTGAATTAATTGCTAACATGAAACTGCAGACTAATATATGATCGGCATTTGAGTTGTTGTATGAATTCTGCTCTTTTGGTTATGAGCCTTGGTATTCTACTTTTTGAAAAGGTTATAAAAATGAGATAGAAACATGGCTGTAAAGAAATTGAGAAAAGATATGAAATATTCAGTAAGTGCATTAGAGGGGGAATTTTATAAAGACTAAGACTCTTCACTTGAATTTTTGTTTAAAATGGATATTCGTGCAAGGAGTGAAGGTTAATGCTGCCAAAAAAAAGTGCATATTTGAGATACATAAAGTAACATGAAGATTGGTCAGAGATTTACTCATTCTGAAACGTTCACGTATAAAAAAAATGTTAACTATGGGACTCTCATGTCGGGAATTCAACGTACATGCCAGTGACAGGTATTTGCCATGATGATATATTCAACTATGATTATGCAGTGACACAAAATCTTGCTGCAAAAAAACGCATTGAATCTATATATATATTAGGATATTTCCAACTACCTATCTGTGAACCGCTACTCATTTTTAATAGGTGAGACAAAATTAGCCCTAATATTGCAGCTTTGCTAATTCTTGTATATACGTCCATGAAATGAAGTACTCTATTGGGTAAAGAAGACCTCCATCATTCAGAGTCTTCTTGCCCGGCGCACAGTTTCAAAATTTGCATCATCTAGAAGATTTATAATCTTGTCAGTTGATAGTACTTTGGTTCATATCTACGGTTTTGCAGCCACTTGAACTAGTTGACATTAAATGTCGCGCGGTATTAACATCGACCAGAGTTTATTTCATAACGAATTGTATAACTTTTACGTCGTGATATATTATCCACTGCAAATTAATGGTTATCAAGCTTTGAGTGCCAAAATTGACGGTATTGTAGGCGTAGCCGCTATCTACTTATATAATATGTGCTTGAGTTGTTGAGAGAATACATTAATTGTTCATTTACAATTGGAACACACATCGAGATTCGACAGATGAAAAACTGAGATGTTGCAAAAATATTCCAGGTCCGGTCAAAAGCGGTAGTATTTCCGATAATACTAACTTGATTTCATAGCTTTTCCCTGCCATTTTTACTCAACTTCTAAGGTCTCAAGTTGAGTTATTAGTAATAGTTGATCTAAAGGTTAAAGTGGCTGCAAAATGTTCAAAAAGTGGAAATACTCTCTACTGTATTGACGTTGTCCAGTTCGATCTTATTAAGTAGGATTGAAAACTATTTAGATAGATTTATATGCCCAGTGATGCGAAAACCAAAGATTTATGGGGTTCAATCAGTTCATGATCCGTTTCCAACATGGACTGCAAAGGTAAGATACCAATATATATGAACTGATCCGGCTGGATTCCCTGAATTCATTTTCCTGTCTCATGAAAGAATACTACAAGTTTTCTAATCATACACAATATCGCCTTTAGCGCTCTAGCGATATATATATAATAATATAATATTCATTTAATAAATATTCATGAATATAATATTCAGATCGGCGGATCAGAGCTAGAATATTATAATTTAATTAATTAATTGCTCAATATATTAGATCTATCTAGCTAGCTAGCACTGCGCGCATATTGAGCTATATGGGGAATCCCAGTTAGATCTTGTGCGATTTATTATTAATATAGCTGTCGACCTAGCGTACCATTAATATTATAATTATTATAAATATATTATTAAATTACATTTAATACACGTATATATATAGCTCTGCACTGGTATTAAAAGAATATAATCAAGATTCAAATTAATATACATCTCTTCTCATAATATAGCTAAAAACTCATTATAAGATGATATTACTACAACAAGCTTTACCGAGGGTAAAACCGATCATCTTAACTATATTCTTTAACTTTCAGCAGCGAAATCTTCAATTCTTTTGAAAATTGTTCAAAGTTAAAAAACCAAGTTAATGTTAAAGTTACAAATGGCTGCAAAAATCTCGGAACTAACTCAAACGCATATAATGATGTCTTGACTATGTAGTATCTCTGAGTATTAGTTCAGATGTCGATTGACATATATAAGCTCTACGTACTGTCTTTTACGTCGTTAAACTTTAATTTCGATACCAATCCTTATTTTAAATACATGTAATAGCAATATAAACTATAAATTAATCAATTTTAATATGCTCATTTTCTATTTTTCAAGTCAAATATTCTTTTGGCTCTTTTGATAACCCATGGATCAAGCCTGAAAGTTTCAAACTCATCTTCAATACTATAATGGTAGTATTTTCTATTTCTTAGTAAAAATGATTCCTCTTTATGTCTTTCAGTGATTCTAGATGTTTGATCATATTCATATAGAACTTTTGGATCATTACAAATATTGCCAATTGTATCCTTTGAGCAAACATTTTTATCAATCCATAACCTCAATACAGGTCTATACATGTGATTTGAAAATCTATAGTTCGTTAAGCCCTTCTGATATTCACGCCTTAAAATACTCGTATAACCCTGTGGAACCCATGCCCTAACACCTTCGTATAATGTGGGTATCAATGGTGATAATTCATCTAACGTATAGAAATGATTGTTGCGGCAGTTGAAAATTTCTTGCGAGTTGTAGAGGAATGCTCTCCCATCAGTCAATTCATAGTATAATCGATTTTTATCGTAAGTGGAAGAATCAGCTTTAATCAAATATTCTGGATCTAGCAACAAGTTAAATTCAATAGATTCTTTCTTTTTAATAGATATGCCCTTGACTGATTCGGTAAATGCTAACGCTGTAATATCAACATAGAGTCCAGTTGAAATATCGATAAACCTAGCATCTATAGCATTCTTACCATTTCCCTTCTCCCTGCTGTAAAAGTTTGAACTAATATCAAGAAGGTATCGACCAATCCCTAAATTAGCAGAGTTGAAATCTGACATATCAACAACTAGTGTTTGATTATAATTCCTAGCTAATTTGAGTAAAGATTTCATAGTGATCTGAACATCCAAATCATTATCCCAAGGCATGTTTATACCGTTCCAATGCCATCCAAGCATCGATCCATGACCCAACCACGTTTGGATACCAGCAACTTGCGAAAATCTTAACCAGGCTCTTGATAACCTATGAATTGCTGCGACATGCTCCATAGGTGAATAAGTCAATTTATCGAAAAACCTCCAATCATAATGAGTTCCTGCCGTTTTACCAACTGTCAAAGCTTCATGGAAATATTTTTGAAAATTTGGTAAATGTTGAATATTTGATTCAATGTTTGATAATAACTTGGAGTCTAGATGATTCATATTCGCTCCCAAAATTTCTGGTTTAGATCTATCATATAAGTCTTCTAAATAAGTCTCTAAATCAAACATAAAATCACGTTTCTTCAACTCCGTAGCATTTAGTTTCTCACTAGAATCATGATTCACAAGCCTTGTGATATCATACTGTAAATCACCCTCATCAATGAATGTAATATCATTAATATTTGTTGAATTATCTAACAAATAGTTTAAATGGGAAACTTCTCTTTTGATATCAATGCCATTCCGAATAATTTCTTCATAAGATAATCCTTCACTCTCCTCGTATGTGATAAAATCATTAACCAATTGTTTTGCATCTGAATTCAACTCGTTTTTGTATACTTTGAAAGCTTGGTTCACCGAATCAGTAGGAATAATTAAAGCAGAATTTTGAGGCGAAAGGCCAAGGAACATTATTCTTTCAGGGTCCGGAGCCTCATACAACATATACGCGGAACCGTATATCCTTCTTGCCTTTTCTGGGAGTTCTTTATCGAAGGCCCCGAGAATCTTAAATTTTGGTAGACCTGTCCCAGCCTTTGGGTAATCTTCACATAGATGAGATATATTACGCGCTATCTTAAATCGTCTGACAAATGAATCACAATCTGCTTTATAGTTCACGTTGTATGGATTTTCAGTTAATCTGTGTTTCAAGTTCAACCAAGACTCCCATTTGAATGGTAATTCATGATTTGTAATTAAGTTCAAGTCACCGTTTAATTCAATTAGCTGTTTGAAATTATTCAACCACAAAATGGGAACTAATCTGGGATCAAAGTCTCTTCCGAGATTATCAAGAAGTTGGTTCTCATCTTCATCCATGCGTATTGTGAAGTTCGCTGGGAAATCAATAAATTGCTGAGGGAGATAAACGTGAGAAACAAAATGATGTACAGCCAGATCATAACCTTGATACATTTGAACATTTTTGAGCTCCATGGGGGCATCCCATCGAGGAAATTCCCAGTCGTTGTATAAATCATGAAAGTATGATCCAATAAGAACATTTCCTATAGTAAATGAAAGCATCAAGTTCCTTATCTTTAGTAGATTTAGTCTTTTCGGTACATGATAAATTGATAAAAGTAAGACTAAAACAGCAAATTTGTACCGTATTATTATCCTGAGACCGCTGAAGACTAACTTGAAGAGCCAATATTGCTTCAATTTGCGACTGAAGCTTGGATTCAACCTGAAATAAACCATAGCGGGTAATTCATACTATTGTAAAGCGGTTAACGAAAAAGGATTCGAGATTGGGATTGGAAACTGTGAGTTCTTTGTAATTTGTGAATAAAATGAGTTGTGGATGTTTCAATTGTATCAGGACCATAACAGACTTCTAAGTTCTTAGACCTTGAATACAGAGAAGCAGAGAGAAGCAGAACGAACTGAGGATTTCAGTAAAAGTGGTAGCCGCTGTGACCTAAAACGATTTCTTGCAATAAAATATTTTGTGCTAAAAAATTAAAAATCGGTTCTCGTCATACGTTCTCACATCTGAGCTGCCAGATTAAGCCTACCATTCGCCACGGCTCACGACGCTCGATGCACATGGAGAATTTAACGGTTTTCACCTAATCTGAGATGGTCTGCGAACAAAGAGGAATTAAACCAGCTTAATTTAGACAAGCTCACGTTTCAAATAAAGGATATTATTCCAGTCTGCTCCACAAAAACACTTACGGAAGCACCCACGGACCGCGGACCACTACTTATAATAATTCTCGGCTTACACAGTGCGTAAAATTAACCTCTTTTCGTTAAATTACCATAAAATAAAAAAGTAGCGTTATGAGCTCAAACGAGCGCAATGCTGGATTCCCTGCATGAAGAGGTGAGGAAAACCTGGTACTTCCAAAATTCACTTGAGGATTCTCAATATGGGCCAATCCGACTGTAACAAAAAATTATACAACAGCCCTCAACAGGCTACCCGCGCAAGCTGTGGAGCATACAGCAAAGACTACAGTCCAGGCAGACACAGTCGCCTTAGAAGAGTCCCAGATGTAACAGCGAGGTCGTTCAGACTTCTGGTGCGTGTTTGTAGCTATATTCTCATGCGACTTTTCCTTCAGAACACGAAGCTTTCGATAAAGAAACGTCAAATTATTATATAACTCCAAAATTCGGAAAGTGCACTGGAAAAAACTTGCAATTTATCGATGCAGAAAATAAGACTACAAAACTCCATCAATTTGTCTACATTTCTGGCATTTGTATTTTATATTCACAATCTAAAGATACACACTACAAGCAATATATCACAGCTTCGAAAGACGTACAGTTCAGGATCCAATTTAAGTTGCTCAATATCCAATACGCCAAAGTTCAAAAAAAGAACAAAATCAAATATCAAATATCCAATTTATTATTTGATAGCTCAGTATTCATATCACACAATCATACAAAATGCACGGTGTTTACTCAAAATCAAAGTCTAGATCCTTTCAAACAGGTCCATTTCCAAACTCTACTTTCATGAAACCAACATCTAAACAACCAAAAGCATATTTCACAACTCCAATGAAGAAAATACTTGGCTACTTGATGTTATTGTTGTTGATAGGTTATTGTATTTTCTACACTGCTTCAGGTATGAAGCCTAAGGACTTGGATTATGAAGTTGTTATTGACAATAGCGGCAACATTGGCCAAAATATCAAAGATGTTCCTTCAAGTGTACCACAAGCTGAGGCTTTATCAGATGAGAAAATGGATCAGGAACCCAATCCAAATGATCCCAAAAAAGAAAAAATCTTAATCCAGCTTTAAGCTAATTTTCATGTTTCAATATTAAATTTATGGGTGCTATTATATTATTATTTTTATTTATTAATTACAACATGTTGTAGATTTTTTCCATATTCATAAATTCTATAATCACAATTCTATCAGATTATTCGTCACATTATATACTCTGACAAAGAATATAGCATAATAGGTATCCATATTCTTTATACCATATGCTCTCCGTCATAATCTCAGACAAAACATGAGACAAACAGAGTTATTGAAATATCCTTAAACATGATTGCCTTCCTCCATCTTCCCATCAATATCAGTTTAGTTCAATATCATCCAAAGTCTTCACAACGGTATGTCTTGCCTCTCTCCCGCCAGAAGGCACGTCTCCAAATCTGCCAAATGGATAGACAATTTTCAAAACTTTCCCTAACACCAATCCAGAGGAGATAGGACCAAACGTATTGCTATCTATCGAATGAATATTATCCCCTTCAACCCATACATGGTTTCTTGGTACAATGGTCAAGGGCTTTGGATACGGATGCCTTGTTTCTATCTCATCACTCTGTATACCTTTTATTCTCTTGGTCAATATCTTTTCAGGTTTTAAAGGGGATCTGAACAAGATAACATCATCTGTTTTCAAGTTACCGGGTCTCTTCAAGTTCCATTTGTAAACCAACACATAATCTGACGTTCTGTTTGACTGGTTGAAAGTCGGGGACATCGATTGGCCTTCTATCTTGTATATCTGAAGGAAGTGTTCCTGGACGGTGTACACCACCGGTATCCACGAGGCAAATATGAGGGACACCTTGATGGTGTACTGTGCCGTTGCTTTGCTGAAGCCCTTCATCGTGGTTCACTGACAGTGGCTTCCTAAAGGCGAAATAGTTCTAATTTCGAATTCATCCAAATAAGCTCATCTCATCAGATCATAATCTTCGACTTTCTGTTAAATTACTAATACAAAAAAATATACAAAAGAGAATTGATATCTCTCTATTTTGAAGGGGAAGCAATTAATTTCAACTTCAAATTCTGAAAAAATGACAAAGGGAGAAGAAGAATTAGAAGGAGCTTCCTTCGAAACCACATACGCAGTTCCTATGGAATGTACCTCATGTGTTGATTCAGTCAAAAATGCATTGGACAATTTATATGAAATCGAAAGCCTCAAAATCAACCTAATTGATAATTTGGTCTCAGTCAAGGGGACTGTTGCGCCATCAGCAATTGTGCGCGCCATCCAATCAGCAGGTAAAGACGCTATTATCAGAGGCACAGGCAAGCCTAATTCTGCTGCTGTTTGTATATTAGAATCGTTTGACGCTAAGGATATCAAGCAGCCAGTTAAAGGTTTAGCTAGAATCGTCTCAATCAATGATAATGAATGTATGATTGATCTTACTGTTAACGGATTGAGTAAGGGAATCTACTATCCATCGTTGAGAGCAAGCGGTGATTTGTCTGAAGGTGCTTTGTCTACAGGAGAATTATTTTATCAATTACAACCTGTTGATGTCAACGAACCGTCAAATATGGGGACTAAGATTCCATCTTTAGGTGCTTTCAATCCAATGAACATGAATCTTTTCGCTGGTCAAAGTTACTTGAGAGCCTCTTTAAAGATCCACGAATTGATTGGAAGATCGGTAATCTTATCACCTTCCCCAACTGAAGTCACTTCTGATTCATTATGTGGTGTTATCGCCAGATCCGCTGGGGTTTGGGAAAATGATAAACAAGTATGTAGTTGTACTGGTAAAACAGTTTGGCAAGAAAGAAATGATGCTTTGAGTAAAGGTATAAATTGGTGATTATTGAGTAATGAATATATGTGTTGAAATGATATCTACAAGTATATTGAAATTTCCTTCAAATTCTATTTTTTATCAGCGACTATTTAGCGAATAAAGTAACGCAAACACAGACACTTACTTCACTTCTTTATTAGACACAAGTAATCCATCAAATGGATTTATATTACTTGGTGGACTAGTCATTGGACTTCCAGTGGGCAATGGTGGAGTTAGCATAACCGCAAGAAAGTTTGAATTTGATTGAGATTTTGGATGATGGCTTCTCAAAGGTTGATTTTATAGTTGATTTTGTTGTTGATTTTGTTGTTGACTTTGCTGTTGAACTTGCAAATTTTGATTTTGACCAATTTGTTGATGTAAAATATTGGAAACAGATGGTATTGAAGATAGTGGAGGCGGGAAATTTGGGTTTGCTGAATCAGTAACCATATACCTGTAAGAGGACACTTCCAACATGATGGTCACGTCTTTAGTCGCCTTGGTCAACAGAGCCATCGAGTTTCTAACATCGTTCAAGATTGGTAATTCAGACATTGCCTGTTTTGAAATTGATAAAATGCTTATAACCGCTTTCAAAAACGAATTCGTATCTTCCCAGAATTTTTTCTTAGCAAATGGATTATCATTCTTTATAGTGAGTAATCTCGACCTCAATCTTTTCGTTATTTCCATTGCTGACATTAATACATTGGTTATTTCTTTAACTTTACTTGCTGTAAGATGATTTGGTGATTGTCCATTTTGATTTGATTCATGTTGGGCACTTTGTAAAGCGCTCTTACCTATAGCATCTGTTAACTCACTGAACACGGTTTGTGCTGACGATGTAGCTAGATCGATACATTCATATAATCTATCATCCATTTCGTCGTAATCTTGATTTGAATTTGGATTGGCATTAGAGTTTAATTGTGTATTAATTGAAAGTGATTGATTTGAATGTTGATACTGTAAATTTTGTAAAGTTGTATTTGACTTTGAGTTTATACTGAATTGGGGGATTGTTGAATTTGAAGAGCTTGAAGAGACTGATGGATTTAAAATCTTATAAGCATTGAATAACTCATTTAACGATCCGAAGATTGTCAATAGTAACATTCTTATGAAACAAACATCAGTCTTATTCGTAAAAGACATGATGTTTTCTTGTAACAATGTCATAATTGTCTTGAAAGAGTTGATTGATGAGATAACCGAGTTCAAAACCTGATCAATCAATATAGTTGTTGAAACTTTTTCTTCGATTGACTCTAAACTTTCCACTAAGTGATCAATTTGAGCCTTTGCATTATATAACAATGTAACCATCTTGATTGTAATCTTCTTATCTGAGCAAAACCCAGTGAACCTTCTTATTGATGAATGTAATTCACTGAAAGAGAATAAAATTTTCCTACTAATTTCAATAATTTTAAACTGCGATAATGAATTAGTAATTTCCTGAAGTGTGGATAATCTTCTGAAATAAGCACCAGATTTATGTTCTGTATCAATTTTACCATTTTTTTCTAGCATTTCAAATTCTTTTGAAATTGTAGATGATCTTGATCTTTGATTTATATTTATATTTGGATTCGGATTTGGAATTTGTTGTTGATCATCTTTATTACCCAAGTCATCTGGTCTTCTGATAATGAGACCCATTCGCTTCAGTGCTCTTGTCGAAGAAGGTTTGACTTCGTTTGTGCTTTTCGATCTTTGCAAAACATCTTCGATTTCAATCTCCTGAATTTTTGTATCTAAATAAATTGCGTTTTCTTTCAAATATCTTTTTAATTCATCAATCCAGTCTGTAGAGACATCGTTTTGTAAACCTTGAATGAATTTAATTGTTGGCATAATAAGCGGATTATCATTAATTTCAAAAATTCTTAGATTATTCATTTCAGAGATAATTGATGGAATATATTCAAAATTATTATTTTTCAATGATAAGACTTTTAAATTTTTCAAATTCCCAATTTTGGTTGGTAGTTTCCTTAGTTGATTTTCACTCATGTCCAATATTTCTAAGTTTGGAATGTAGCATATGATATTTGGGAATTCTGTGAAGTTATTTTCATGAAGATTAAGATATCTTAATTTTGTCAATTTATTAAAAGTAGAAGGTAAAACTTTCAATATGTTTGTTTGAAGAGATAGCCTTTCGACGGTATCCTTGATGAGATCAAGTATTTCTTTTGGGAACTGGCTCAAATTCAAATCTGCGAGCTTGATAGTACCATTGCCTTCATTTATCTGATCCGTCACATATTGACTAATTTTGGAGCTTATTCTGGAAGTTGGAGTTTCGATGGACATTTTTGTATGATTTATTGTTGATGATAAATTTTATGAATAGTCTGATTTGAATATATAATATGCTAGACAGCGTGAATGCACATTATTTGTTGTTATTGACCAGATTAATGGGATATTTGATCTAGAATTTTAGCGGATTGAAGCTGGAGACAAGCTGTGGACCGCTGAACAATATCTTTCTGTGTTTCTGGTAGCGTTACGACTCTGACAGTGTGCTTCGATAGGAAAAGCAGGCGTATTTATTGTGATGTTTTGAGGTGGCGGCTAACGTGTTTCTGGTTTAGCTGTTTGTATCGATTGGAATTTATTTTATTTTATTTTATTTTTAATTTATTTTTATTTTTTGATTCAATTTTTGAAACGAATTGATTGTATAAGTAATTACGTAAGCAACATATTACAAGGGCATCTAACTGCAAATACTGGTTTTACTTTAATAGAAGTTGTATAACAACAGTTGCTCAACTTCAGATCGGTCATTTCAGATTTCTGTACGTAGTCCAGATTCCATTATTGATGAGATGGGAATGAATAATGAATCACGTTTCACAATACATATTGAAGTGCTCTAAATAGTAAATGAAATTGTACATTGTGACAGCACGGAGGTTAAAGTGCGACCAGCTGCAACGGTGTGAATCAACGGTATAGAGCGAAACCAGAGCTTAAGATGGTAGCGACTCTTAGGCTCTGTTAACAGCTTAACCGTTGCTCAAAACAAACAAATCATTTTTCTATGATTTATAATATAATTTACTACTATTCAGAGTGGACAGAGGACACGTCTATTAATTGTGATATACTGTTTCTTCATCGATCTTGAGTCTTGACTCTTGACTCCCGTGTCGCGATCGATCTAATTATCTACGTTACATTTCTTTTGTCGCTATATAAATTCAAAATATTATTTTTTAATTATTTTTTTATTTTGATCTTCATGAGGTAAACACTGAACACTGAACAGGTATAAATGAAAACATCACACAACTAAATTCCACGATTTTCACATATAATATACAATAAACTACCTACACATATTCTCATCTCCACAAGTCATATGATCTAATAATCTTAACTCATCAACCATGTCCTCCACAACGTCCTTATCTCCACCGAACGAAATATCAACAACGTTATTAATATCATCCTCATACATAATATGTTGTTCCGTTTTATTAATATTCATGATCTTAGGAATAAGTCTTTTTTACTCAGGGTTGACTCAGAGAAGATCTGCTTTCTCCATCTTGACCATCCCGCTCTTGATCGCACCTCTTATATTTATTGATTGGTTTATATGGGGTTACTCTCTATGCTACTCACCGTCTTCAAATAAGTATATTGGGAATCTCAACTTTGTTGGATTAAGGCATTTGGAAACTGAAATATTCCAAACTAACAGAGGTGAGATCTTGGCTCTTAATCATTTCGTATTCAATGGATTATTCAAAATCATATGTGCATCATTAGCGTTCCCTTGTATATCTGAAAGAGGAAGATTGGGTCCAATGCTTGTGTTTCTTTTCCTTTGGAGCGTTTTGGTGTTTAATCCTATAACTTACTGGCACTGGAACCAGAAGGGTTGGTTATATAATTTGCCTATATTAGAATACGCTGGCGGTGATGTTATCCATTGTGTTAGTGGTGTTACAGCATTAACGTATTCTTATTTCCTTGGTAAAAGAGATGAAATTATACTTAAAAACTACAGAAACTCTTCATCTGGATTGATTGTTATTGGTACTGTCTTTTGCTTAATAGGATGGTTAGGTTTCAACAGTGGTTGTGTTTATCAATTATCATTCCAAACTTTTATTGTCTTGATAAATACTCTCATTTCAGGATTCATTGCTAGTTTTAGTTGGCTATTGCTTGATTATTATACATCAGGGAAATTAACAATAATTGGATTCTGTTCAGGTTTAATCAGTGGGTTGGTAGTTATAACGCCTGGAGCTGGATACGTTTCAATTTGGGGTTCTTTTGTATTTGGTTTACTTGCAGGTATTCTTTGCAATTTATCAACAAGAATAAAATACTGGATTAAAATCGATGATTCTCTTGATATTTTTGCTATTCATGGTATGGGTGGCATACTAGGAAGTTTACTCACAGGCTTATTTGCAAATAAAAATATCCCGTCAATAGGGAATGAATCCATAAACGGAGGTTGGATAAATCATAATTATATTCAACTATTGTATCAATTCATAGGTTCAGTTTCAACTTTTGCATACGTATTTGCAATGAGCTTTATATTACTATTCTCAATCAATAAAATTCCTGGTTTACATTTGAGAGTTGACCATGAAACTGAAATCATGGGTATGGATTCTTGTCAATTTGGAGAATATATGAATGATTATATTGAATTTCTAAGGATATTAAGTCCTGATGAATTTGAACTAGCTGATTCAGAAAAACTTGATTGAAGTTGACTTCTTTGTTTGCATTTTAAATTTGTTTGAAATCTATAGATATCCATGCGCTTATTAGAACTTCGTGCTAGTTTTTCATCCCGTATATAACAATCATAAGTTCATAACCTGTAAGAGCAGAAATTTATTGAACCCTAATACTGACATGCATATTGATAGTCTGCAACTAGTAACCGTACTATAAAACTATAGATGAATTGTCCGGACTTAAGCACGACTTTATGCGCAGAGACTCAGAGAGCAAAATATCACTAAATAGTAACTTCAGTCCCGAAATTTCATTCGTAGAAGTACCTACGAGATTGCCAATTGGCATAGACCATGATTCCATGATTCATCGGGCACTGGACAGTAGCCCGTGGGCGCTTTAGTAGCTATAATATTATATAATAACTTATAACAGACTACAGTGGCAGTTTTAACTTTTGTCTCTTTAACCATCAAACGGTGAAAGTTATTATGTTTGAAAAAAAATATATTATGACGTCTGTATTGGTCGTGAGCCGTGACTCGTGACTCGTAAATAATTCAGAACGCCAGATGGTTTTGAGCTCTTTCCTGGCATCAGGATTCAGAATGAAAATTTCTGATGGTGATTAATTTCAATTATCGCAGAATAAAATGAATAATCAGGTGCTACAACGGGTTTGAAGATGTTTTATGCTCTGCTACCATTGATATAATAACCCAAGTTTACAGTTCGCTTTAAATATGAGCAAAATCCGCTTCTGCAACCATAAGTAGTTGTTGCCTCCAGACCAGATTCATATCTTTCATTTACTGGTTCTATATATTATGAGACCCTGGTATTCGAAATATGCCAGCCAGACCAGAAAGCGCAATGACTCAAATAAGCATACTATAGCCCATCCACAGAATAATCTGGCTAAAAATTCAGGTGTAAACATCAGATTTTTCGATATGTTACCTGCAGAGTTGACAAATTCCTGCATTTGGCATTTAGGTTATAGTGATCTACTTAGTGCCAGACAAACCAACAAAGAGTTGTACGATATCACATCGATTTTGGTCTTCAAACATATTTATATAGTATTGGTTCCCGTTCACAATACTCATGACATACCGGATAAATACAAATCAGATGAAATGTTACAATACGAAAAAAAATTGGAAGAAAGATTAAAGGGAATGATAGATTTCCTATTCTGAAAGCTATATGGACTCATGTATTTGTGGATAGGCCTTCAGATGTTTTACCGTTTCCGAAACCAATTAATTTCGCCTCCAGACATCGGGTAATGACTAAATACCACACTGCTAATACTGCAAGTCTACTAAGATGTTTAATAGATAATCCTAAGTTAGCAAACTACGTGAATTCTTTCTCCGTTGAGTTATTCCGATCTCCTGGACCATCGAATGAACTTGCTCCTGTATTGATTTATGATCTCGAGGATTACGACTATAAAGTAGTTAGTATGTTGGGAAGTAGACGCTTATTTTTGAATTTTTCAAATTGTGAACACATTTCTCTTCCACTACATATGATTAAATTCTCATCTCGGCCAGAAAGAGGCATGTGAACTTGAAGTCCATTTTACAGTGTATAATACATCTTCTACATGTCTGGAGTAAACAGAGATGACTTCATCAGTACTGAACTAAACCAGAAGTTTTCACCATTTCAATAAGGTGTCCCACCTTCCACCAAAAATATTTTCACGGTTCACCAAAGATATCACTGATGATTGGGTTCACGACAATTAGTACTGCAATTCCTTTCAGTCAGCTGGGCTCGAAAGATCTAAATATTCTAGAGCTATATAACAACATAGCTTCCATGAACGCGTCATAACTTCTCCCCATTGGCCTGCGAGCATTCCAGATTTGAACTATCTTTGAGTAAGTTTTTTCTCTCCTGTAGTAACATGTGAAACTTCCTAGACGTTAGTATAAGTAACTACTTGTAAGTCGATTATAAAAATATGTGAGGAGATTGATGTAGTATTTTTAGTAATCCAGTTGGCAGTTGTTAATTATTATGGACCATGGTTAAAGTTCACCGCACTTGTGTTCTTATTATATAATTATGACCTTTCCAGTTTCAAGTTTCGACCTAAATTAAATTAAAGGCATAATATGTATATTGCAGATGTTATATATAATTAAAGTCACGATTTAAATTACCTGCAGTCCAACTAATCAGCTAGAACATTCAAAGGCCGAATTAATTCTGCTGGATGCAATGAGTTAATATTTGCTTTTCTTGAAAGTTACTAGTTAGATAGCCTTACACTGCCTATAGCGACGCCCTGTTCAATTCAATATCTGTCTTCTCTTGTAATTTGCAAGCAAACTGAGTATTTCTTTGCAGCGCGCCTTATTGATTTTTATTGAGTATTAAATCGGTATTCGGATTTTGGATCGAATCGATAAAAGAATCAATTGCTTCAATTACTTCAACAACACAAAACTTACAGTGATGTGCTCAAGTGTTTATTCAGTATGTTCCGCCATAACTCCAGACACAGTACAAGTCTCCAGAAACAGGTCTTTACAAGATGGTACGTTCCCCATACTGATCCAGAGTTCCCTCATTGGCCACACTCACCGAACCCTACTCCTTACGAGATATTCAAATTATCCAAAACATTCCAAAAAAATGAATTGAAACTGAAGTTCAACCAGCTTGCTAAAGTGTACCATCCTGACGTCTCGCACTCGATACCAATCAAAGGTCCTGGTGGCACAGATTTGAACCTGGATTTCAAAGATGAAAGATTCAAAAAAATACTATTGGCGTATCAGATACTCAAAGACGATAAGAAGAGATCAGCTTATGATCAGTTCCAGACTGGCTGGGACCAGTACCGGCCGCCACACAAGTCAGTGTACAGAGATCCAATGAACCGGCCTATGTATACAGCGTATAATCGACATCAGGACTCTGGGTACTGGAACTCTGGTACTTGGGAGGATGATTATTTCAGAAGACAGAAACAGGAGCCCATTGATCCTGAATTACAGAAACAGTTTAAAAGAAATTTCACAATTGCAATAACTTTATTCATACTTGTTACGGGGACTTTGCAATTCATGGGTGCACAGCATCTAAGTACAGAAGATCATAGGAAAAGATTGAATTTGGATAACAAGTGCAAAGAAGAGTTGTCTCGAGTGTACGGGAACTATGGGCATGGTGATGAGAGGATGGAGAAGATCCAGCGGTTCTTGATCTTTAGGGACTCGTTGAAGTACCATCAAGATACAAAAGAATTGGAGATTCCACGTCTATTGGAAAATGATGATTCCATAGAACCATATTTCAATAAGAAGTGATAATAACAAGTTACAACTTACAGGCGCCTTGATTACTTGTGCTTATGAACATACGACTAATAAATGATTTATGAATGAGGGTGGCGGCTAAAAGTTATAACTCATTGTAGAGCACGTCTGATGTCTCACATCTACTGCACACCAACTATAGGTAACAGCAGACCCTTGAAAATAGTATACCGACTTTCTCATCAACGCTACTCTCTCCATCCAATGGACCATGGCACATATGATGTCACACCAGCTGGTCTGCTTATGACCAACTATTAGTGTCTAATACTCAAGTTCCTCAAGTAATTGTCAGTTCGACTTTTCCAAAATTACTAAAAAATCAATAAATTCATTAATAAAATTTACTCAACTGCAACAAGATATTTCGCTGGACCGAACTGGTGAAAAAATTCTTATCGCGGAAAATTAGTATAAAATTCCCAAAATGTGTCATAGCTGGAAATAAATGAATAAATATCTTTAATATTTGCACCACATTCAAGAATCAACACTTATACCAATATTATAACAACGGAAACCAGTCAAGATGGATTTCATGAAGCCAGAAACTGTTTTACAACTATCAAATATCCGCGATGCCTTAATCAGAATGGAAGACACCATAGTATTCGACCTCATTGAAAGATCACAATTCTATTCATGTGAGTCAGTTTACGAATTGAACAAATTCCAAATCCCAAACTACAAAGGCTCATTTTTGGACTGGTCATTATCACAGATTGAAAAAATCCACAGTCAAATTAGAAGATACGAGGCGCCTGATGAAGTTGCATTTTTCCCTTGTGAGCTTTTACCGCCCATTTTACCATCTATAAACTATCCACCTGTGTTGGCATCATACCAAAAGGAGATCAACGTTAACGATGAGATTAAGCAGTTTTACGTTAGCGAGATTGTTCCTCAGATATCCTGTAAGATTGGTGAAGAGTTGGAAAATTTAGGGTCTGTCTCAGTATGTGATATTGACTGTTTGCAAGCTTTATCTAGAAGAATTCATTTTGGGAAGTTTGTCGCTGAAGCTAAATACCAAGGTGATAAAACCACATTCATTAAACTAATCAGAGCCAAAGACGTTGATGGTATTGATAGAGCCATAACCAATTCTGCAGTGGAAGCTAAAATTTTGGAAAGATTGATTGAAAAGGGGAAAAATTATGGGACTGATCCTAGTATGAGATACTCTCAAAATCCTCAGAGTAAAGTTAAACCTGAGGTTATCGCTAAATTATATAAGGATTACGTTATACCTTTAACTAAGAAAGTTGAAGTTGATTATTTATTAAGAAGATTGGAAGATGAAAGTGAAGAGGAAATTGCAAAATATTTATAGAGTTTTGCCTTATTATACAGCTACATTTTTATGAATAATTAACAAAGTTGATTTCATATATACAGTGTAGTCAATTGAACAATGTTTGTAACTTTTTTCCCGTTTGATACTTATTTTCTAATTAATTAATAAGTCTCATGGTTAATTCAAATGCGTAAAATGTGGCCCCATTAGCTGGAGCAGCTCTCAATATAGTTGGGAGGAAACCTCTATAAAATCCTCTTACACCATTGGTTTTAAATAAGTGCTTGCAAACATCTAATGAGTTTTTATATTTTGGGTTTTTCATGTTGTCTGTTTGCATGATTGATTTAACGATATCGATAGGATACATCAAGAACCACAATGAGTAACCTGCAGCAGCACCGTATGTGCACAATCTCCAACCTGGGATGTCTTTCCTAGTTATCTTGTTTGATGCGATATCTCTATTAACTAAAGCTTCAAAAGTCATGAAGTAGATACCAATCCCACCAGCTTCTCTTATAAGAGTCGAGTTCAAACCTTTATAGATACCAGCGATACCATTTTGTGAGTATATTTTCTTGAAGCAATCAAGAGGCCCGCTGAATTGCTTAACGGAACCAGTTTGGGTTTGTAATCTAATTCTTATATGTTCAATTGGAGAAGCTATGAATCCACAGGCAAACCCACCAGCAGCACCACACACGAAGAATTGTGGCAAGGTCAAGGGAGTCTTTGCATCCAATCCTTTCAAGACATTTCTATCAATGAAAAATCTCTTCATGTATTCATTAACACCAAATTGTACAGATACACAGGCACCTACACCAAGTAATGGAGTTAAAGTACCTTTATAAAACCCACTGAAGCCTTCATTTTTAATCAATTGTTTAACTGCGTCCAAAGTACCATTGTATGTCCCCTCCGGAGCAGATTGTAGTCTAACTTTGATAGTATCGAAAGGTTGACCAGATATGACTTGAGCTATACCACCCACGGTACCAGCGAATAAATCTTTGAATATTTGAGACTGTGATTGAGGTGGAGAATCTATTAATGTGGATAAAGGTGATTCTTCAGTCATTCTTGTGAGATGAGAACAGTCAATAGATGTGTGAATAGGTATAGAATTAGTGATAATAAAATTTTCAGTGGTTTGATAAATTGTGTAATTACAGTGAAAAACTTCCCAGATGATTCAGATTTACAGATTTACTGATAAGCGGAAAAAAAAAATTAATAAAAAATCAGATTAGTCAGATCGACGAGCGGGTGAGCATTAGTAGGTGGAGTGTGGGGTTCAAGATGGGGGTTTCTTTATACTGTAACCGCCAGTAATTATGTAACTGTAAACACTTCCTTAATACTGGCATGGCTTGTAAGCTGTAAGTTGTCGGATGGGAGTTGCTGATTTCCAGTACTAAATATCAAATGGTAAGCAGTACTGTTCGCTGTTCAGAAGTTGAATCGATATATGTAAATAGTAAAGAGCGGGATTGTGTATAAGCGGACCTAACTAACCAACAAGAGAGAGATCGCCTATTATATAGACTGTAGTTACTAGTTAGTAGTCATGGCTGAAGCTTTGCAAATTGCGCTTCATCAATTGACAATATTATTATATATAGTATATACTAAAGATTCATACAAATATTGTACTTTTATAAGTTTTGATTCCTTATATTGATAAACGATATTATTATAATATCTGCTTCAGTCTTCGAGAATATTAATTCACAGCTTCCAATTGAGTTAAGTCGTCGAATTAGCAGATGCTATATACGTGTACGTCGCCGACGTAAATATTCATTTACAAAACTAATATATATATTGAGATATTATTATCGTCCAAAATGGTCAGTACTGGACTAGGTGGATCCTGGTTAACTATATAACGGTCATATTGAATCGCTGTATTAAAGCTAAACCATAAAAGTTAGTAGTTACAACTATAAAGTGTATTTCGACAGCCCAGTCACAAATTACAATATCGCATGAGCAACGAAAGATCTTTAGATCTGGTTTCGCGAACCCTTTTTCGATCTCAAGAGTCGATACGTATTACGAACCTACGCTGAGTGTTGACATTTCCTGCTCTCAGCAGGCATCCGGACTCTAAGCGGTTGTAAATTGTAATATTCGTCAGACAAATAGAAGTAGTCTGTAGAAGTGGAAACGATGAATAAAGATCATGTTGCAGCATTTCAATTAAGTAGACTACCAGACTACGACTAGAGTTAATTTAGAGCAAAGTTCACCAATGAGCGTCAATGACCGCTCATGTTGAAACTTGTTGCAAAAAACTGACAGCAGCCTTGGACACTCGTGAACTCCATGAACACAGACCATTCGGTGGTTTTACCTTGCAAGTTTTGGCAAGAAAATTAGTTCAAACTTCGCTCAGTTTTAGGTAAAAATCGTGATTCGTTATAACGTATCAGCCATAAAAAGAAACGACGATTCGTCTTTTTTTCCTGTGGTCAATTTTCAAATTTGAACTCCAAAATAATCAAAGAAAATTGATATTTATTTAAATCAGCAGTCTCCCGACACACACAAACCGCAAATATCAGCTGTCCAAACCTGCAAGTTGCCACTGTCTTATCCCCCAGATTTTATAAAGGACAAAACACTGTCAGATCTATCAAACTCTTGAAAATCTAGCTGTCATATCCGAACATTGAATTTAGCCGCCTGTGTTATCAAGTTCTCAAATCAAGAGAGTTTACACTTTACACTGTTTTATCTGCTTTGAAGATATAATTCACGGCTTTCATCAAAAAAGAAAAGATACAAGACTGACTTTTATAAATTAATATGCCTACTCCGGATTCTCAGAAAAGTCTACAAGATCATATAGACCAAGCAAAAATTGATCATTTACTTAAACCTGAACATAACTATAATGATGTTGATTTGGGCAAGAGCCATGTCAAGGAGAACCAACTATATGGAAGTTTTCAATCCAAACAATCAAGTAATGAGCCAATATCAAAATCAAGAACAAATCCAAAATCTATTCCAAGCTTGCTATCTCAAAATAAGATATCTTCAAAACCAAGAAATATGCTCAATGATACAAACAATGTGAGAGATTTTTTCCAAATATCTGATAATGATAGATGTATAACAGATAAGAAAAAATTAATATCTACCTCGTATTTGAAAACAAATTCAAAATTCCGTGGTGTTCAACAATCTGGTAAATCTACATATGAAGTTGAAGTAACTTTAAAGACAATTGATTTGGCGAGTTCATTTTGTTCTGGTTTTCTCAAGATAAAAGGATTGACTGAAGAGTATCCTGAAATCGCTACTTACTTTAAAGGTGAAATTATTGGTAATGAAAGATATTCATTTATAACTGAAAATAAAAGTTGGGAATCATCAATTGAAAATGATTTAACTCATTGGAAACAATTAACTAATGGTGTTGACCCACATTTGAAGGAATTAGAAGACTTTTCTCTGAAAAATTTCTTGAATGATCAATTTGTATTTATGAGATGGAAGGAAGAATTTTTGGTTCCTGATTCAACTGTAAAGAACATTAATGGAGCTTCATTTGAAGGATTTTATTATATATTATTAAATCAAATTAGTGGTGCCATATCAGGATTATATTATCATAGAACTTCAGAAAGATTCCAACAATTACATTTATCTCATTGTTTTGATAATGGGTTAAATCAATCATATGCATTTTTATAAAGTAATGAATGATAATATTAACAAAAAAAATTTAAGTTAATGACTAATGATGGTATTTTGTTTTTTGTTTGATAAGGTTTTCAAATTTTCTGGTCTTCTTTTTATTTCATGGATGAATTATATGACGATATCATATACTATATAATTTTGTCTTTTTGTTTTCTTTCATTGTTTTTTCGTATTTACTATAAGTAAATCCATGGAGTTATTAATAATGCATTTTGATATAAGAAGAATTGATGTACACGCGTAGAGGTTGCTGTGTTGCAATATCTAATTAAATATGGCTGTTACAAATTATAATTTTTTTTAATTGAACAGCTGGACACTAGATTTTATCAAATTTAATAGACTTCCATGAGCCGAATTATCCTAACATA